>JAYMFT010227906.1:0-25024 GCA_038088735.1 Panulirus argus
ATGAGATCTTTCTCCACAGTATGCGATACTACCTCACGTTTTACGCACAAGAAAACATCACCAGCCTTCTTACCTGCATCATATAAGATATCACTACCAAGCAATCCTGCAAATGCAGTGTAAATATCAACCTATCATGCAAAACATAGCTACACCACTCATCAATCTTGCACAATCTAACGTCCCCAATCATATCTCCTGCACAGTATATTACCGACAGCCAAATCTCCCTCATAATGTAACACTACCAGTCAGCTCTCCTACACGATGTAAGATTACCAGCACATTTTCATACACAGCAGAAAAACACTAGCTACCTCGCTTGTGCATTAAACATGGTATCATATCACGACGATATGCCTGTGTAATAAAACGTCATCACCCATCTATCGATCATAAGATATAATCACCAATCATCTCTCCTGCCGTGTATAACATTATCAACCAACATAACATCACCAGCCAACTTTCTTGCACAATATAAGATCACCAACCATTTCTTTTACTCAATATAAGATACCAACCATTTCCTTTACTCAATATAACATCATCAGCCAGCTTTCCTGTTCACTGTACCATCATCTTTCGTTTGTTTTAGATAATATCATCACCCAACTTTCTTTTAAACATTATATCGCCAATCAACTCTTGGGTACGATATGATATCGCCAACCAACACTCCTACACATCATAATACCGCCCAAATATTCCGTACAGTAATCCATCAACAGGCATATCTCCACCCACACATGTCATCACCACCCAGCTCTCCAGCACAATACGACACATCAGCCATCTCTCCTGCGCATAAAAAAAAAAAAGATCAGCAATCAGTTCTGCATAATGTTGTATCACCAATCAATTATCTTGCAAAATATTTCATCAGCTAACCCTCCATCACGGTATCGATTCAGTAAACTCTCTTGCACAAAACAGCATTACCGATTAACTCTTGTATGTTTTACACAATCATCACACCCTTCAGCATGATATACCATAAGCAAGTCTGCCTACAGAATACGACACCCCTAGCCAATTCTTATGCACAGTATATCATCATTAACTAGTTATCATGCGCAATATAAGAATCATTAACCAGATCTGATTCAAAATATAGAATGACATGCTAACTCTAGAGAAAAAACATCTCTAACGCATTTAATGAATGAAAAGCCAGATCTCTTGCGCATCAAGACATCACTAGATACCTTTCCGGCACATTGTATCAACACTTCCCAACTATCCTGCACGTCTTAACAATGCCATCCAAATCTGAGGCATATGATATCCTGCACATTGTGATAACACTAGCTAGCCCTTTTGCACGAAATCACATCATCCAATACTGTTACACTTTCCTGTACAAAATAAATCAGCTAGATTTCCTGCATGACCTAGCATCGCCACTAAGCTCTTCACCACAGTATACCATCACTTGCAGCTCTCTTGCAGAAAATAACATTACCAACTTATTCTTTAGGCACATATAACATCACCAAATAACTCTCCAGACACTATATAACATCACTACCCAAGTCTTCTTTACAACCATAACTTCATCCTGCATACAACCTAAATTTCTTGCACAATATAACATTATTCTCCAATTTTCTCTTACAGTATAATACTACCAGCCAACTCTTCCAGCACATGAAGTATCACAGGCCAATTCTCATGCACAAAACAACATAACTACCCAGCTCCTCCGCACAGTATGACAACACCAGCTAATTCTCTTGTGCAATATAATATGGTCCCTCAATTTCCTTGCATAATGTAACATTAGCCACTTCTGCAGTTTATAACATTATCTTTCGTTTCTCCTGCACAACATATGATTGCCACCCAACTCTTCTCCACAGTATAACATAACGAGTAGCAGATTTTTTTTGTATGATGCAGCATCACTACAGAAGTCTCCTTCACAACATGACATCATCAGCAAATATCTCGGTAGAATTTCAGATTACTGTCCAATTCTCTGCTACATTTCCCATCAACCAATTTGTCAGTTTACATGCACAGTATAACATCGCCTCTCAACCTTTCTTTTTCAGATGATATAAGTAAACACTTTTGCGCAATATGTTAACCTTAGCTAGCTCTCATGCACAAAATATCATTATCAATGACATCTGTCAACCAAAACATCACTAGCCAACTCTGTTGCACAATGTAACATTACTAGCCAATTTTCCTGCAGATTCTTGCATTACTGGTGAATTCCTTTGCGCAATTCCCAGCCTCCTCCTGTATAATAAGTATCTACACCTTCCAGTTCTACTGCACACTATATCATCAAAGCTACATGTCCTATACGATATGATATTACTAGCAAACTCTCTCGCAGAATGTAATAAATGAATACGAGAGTCTACAGTTTCAAACTGACATGGACAAACTGATAGACTGGGCTCATAGGTGGTAGGTGAATTTAGATATCGATAAGTGTAAAGTTTTACATATCGGCAACAAAAACGATAATGCGAGCTGCAGTATAAATTTTGTTGAACTGCTAAAAAGAGGTAAATAATGAAAAAGTCTTGGGCGTTATAATCTCTAGTGAACCAAAATCGCGTAAGTAGTGCCCAAAGCAGTGAAAAGAGCGAACAAAGTTCATGGATTCATACCTAGGGCCTTCGAGTTTCAATCCAGAGAAATCATCATTATTACTATTTACGATTCATTGGTTCGTCCCCATCTTGAATATTGTGTTCAGTTTGTGTCACCCTCCTAAAAAGATACATAGACAGAATGAAGAGGGCGCAGCGTCGAGCTACCAAGACAACATCTGGCTGAGAAGTAAATTCCTTGAAGGTCGATTAAATGACTTGAATCTAATTAGCTTGGAAAAGAGAAGGTTAGGAGGTAATCTTATGCGAATATACAAAATCATCAAAGTCTTTGATAATCTTAATCTATCAAGCTGCTTATAACTTGAGTCGTCTGATTTTCACTTGTAGTAGTGGCTGCAAACTAGTGGGCAAACGTTTTACCTTGAATGAGGCGAAGTACTTTTTCTTCAACACGATTGTTTAAACATGGAATGATTAGCCAGTTAGAGGGACTGAAAGTAGTGCTATGAGCACGTTTAAGAATAGACTTGATAAACATTTAGCTTCAAGTCCAACATTATTTGCGCCTCCTTATATTCGCACTTGACAATCTTCAGGTTTTTTATCTTAGATTTATCTGTATGCCTTTCTCCTTTTACCGCACTAATCTGTGAGAATCTGATGTCTTCCATTATCACAAGCAGTCTCTACTGGACCGTATGGTCTGTTGTTGTTTGAGTTCCTTTGTATTCCTTATGATCAATATGCATAATTCCCCTGCACGTAGTATACCACCAACCATATCTACTGTATAATATGATATAGTTAGCTATTTCTTATGCACAACATAATATCCTCTACCAACTCTCCTGCTCAATATAACATTACTACTTAAGTCTCCCTTACAAAATAACATCACCTAACAACTATATTACTATATAAATTCCACATCTTTGATAAAAAACCAGATCTCATGCACAAAATAACATTAAAGATAACTTCAGTGCCCCTCCTATGCATAATATGATATTACGTAACTCTCTTGAAAAACGACATCATCAGTCAACTCTCATGCACATTGTAACATCATTCAGTTCCTCTGTGGTTGATAGCATTACCACGTAATTATCACTTACACAATGCTGCATACTCATCCAACTCTCCTGCACAATATACCATCAGCTGCCTTAGATGTACGATATTATGTAACTACTCTGCTCGATATGACACCAGTAAACTCCCCTGCACATTAGAATATCACCAACCACTTATTCTGCTCAATATAGCATCGCCAGACCACAATACGACATAGCCAACCAATTTCCCTATATAATATAACATCAACAGCCAACTCTTTTACATATTATAACATCAAAAACCAACATTTTCTGTACACGTGACGCTAAAGGTCATTCCCCTGCACAAAATAACATAAATACCCATCTCCCCTGTATAATGCACCATCTCCAAGCAATGGAACACTACTTACACAAAACAATGTAAGCAACCAAGTTTCCCGTTCAGTATGATAATATTAGTCTGACTTTCCTGCATCAGGTACATCACTGTCCTACTCTCTTTCAAGGTAGAAGAATACTGGCCCACGCTCCTGCACATCATATCGCTAGCAAATCTGGACAGCCTGATATTATTTCCAGTTATTTTACACATCAAAACATCAGCACCTATCTATCGTGCATAGTATAACATCACTAGCCACCTCTCCCGCTCTCTTTAACATCACAACGCAACACATTTGCTTAATATAACATGAACATCCAACTCTCCTACATATTATATCATCAATAACTTTTGTGCAAAATAAATCATTACCATCCAACTCTAGTATGCAATAAAACATTATCCAACTCCTTTACAATTCAGTATCACCATCCAAATATTCTGTACAATAAAGCAGCACTAATTTTCCCACAAAATATCACATTACCAGTCAAATCTCCTGTTCAGTGTACTATGACTATCCAATTCTACTGCTCAGTGCAGCGCCAGCCAAGTACTGGGATATATCCTGTACAGTATAACATTACTAGTCAATTCCCCTGCATGATTTGATATCCATAACTAAATCTACACAATATAACGTTGCCAGCCATCTCTTTTGCTCAACATAGCATTACCAACAAACTCTCCTGTAAAATATAATTTATCTACCCATCAATTTTCCTCGATACAAAATCACCAATCATCTCTTCTGTATTATTTAGTGTGACAGGACGATTCTCCTGCACAACATCCCACCTCTTCTGCATAACATAACATCACCATCCAATCTTCCACACAATACAACATCACGGCCCAATTATTTTCACAACAAAATAACACCATCCAACTCCCCTGCGCAATATTACATCATCACCCAACTATCCTACACAACATGACATCAACAGCGAACTCCCAGGAAATGCCGGGCGACGCACAATGTAGGAGTTTACACTAATTAAAGCTAATTGATATGCTGGACGCGGGAGAAACTCAGTTTGCTCTAGTTATAATAGGAGAGCAGCTTGTTCGAGTTATAATGGGAGAGGTGCGGATTTGAGTTATAATGGGAGAGGCGCGGGTATGAGTTATAACGGGAGAGGCGTGGGTGTGAATTATAACGGGAGAGGCGTGGGCTTGGTCTTTAACGGGAGAGGCGTGGGTTTGATTTAAAGCGGGAGAGGCGAGGGTTTGATTTATTACGAAAGAGGCGTGGGTTTGGTTTGTAATGGGAGATGAGTGTGTTTCATTTATATCGGGAGAGATAGGGGTTTGATTTATAACAGGAGAGGCGCGGGTTTAGTTTGTAACGAGAGAGGCGTGGGTTCGATTTATAACGGGAGAGGCGGGGGTTTGATTTATAACGGGAGAGGAGCGGGTTTGGTTTGTAACGCGAGAAGCGGGGGTGTGATTTATAACGGGAGAGGCGCGGGTATGTTTCATGGGGGGATAGGCGCAGGTTTGGCTTGCAACGGGAGAGACCGGGGTTTGATTTATAACGGGAGAGGCGCGGGTTTGATTCATAATGGGAGAGGCACGTGCTTGGTTTCTAACGCGAGAAGCGGGGGTTTGATATATAACAGGAGAGGCGTGGGATCGATTTATAACGGGAGAGGCGCGGGTTTTATTTGTAATCAGAGAGGCGCGGGTTTAGTTTGTAACGGGAGAGGCGGGGTTTTGATCTATAAAGGAAGAGGCATGGGTCTCATTTATAAGGGGAGAGGCGAGGGTTTGATTTATAACGGGAGAGGTGGATGTTTGGTTTGTAACGGGAGAGGCGGGGGTTCGATTTATGATGGGAGAGGCGCGTGATTGGTTTGTAATGGAAGAGGCACGGGTTAGATTTATAACGGGAGAGGCGGGGTTTTGATTTATAAAGGGAGAGGTGAGGGTTTCATTGATAACGGGAGAGGCGCGGGTTTGATTCATAACGGAAGAGGCGGGGTTTTGAGTTATAGCGGGAGAGGTGCAGGTTTGAATTATAATGGGAGAGGCGTGGGTTTGATTTATAACGGGAGAGGCATGGGTTTGGTTTGTAATGGGAGAGGCACGGGTTTTGGTTTGTAACGGGAGAGGCGCGGGTTTGATTTATAGGGGGAGAGGCGCGGGTTTGGTTTGTAACGGGAGAGACGGGGGCTTGATTTTATAACGGGAGAAGCGCGGGTTTGATATATAATGGGAGAGGCGTGGGTTATGTTTGTAACGCGAGAAGCGGGGGTTTGATGTATAACGTTAGAGGCGGGTGTTTGGTTTGTAACGGGAAAGGCGGGGGTTCGATTTATAATGGGAGAGGCGTGGGTTTTGTTTGTAATGGGAGAGGCACGGGTTAGATTTATAACGGGAGAGGCGGGGATTTGATTTATAAAGGGAGAGATGCGGGTTTCATTAATAACGGGAGAGGCACGGGTTTGATTCATAACGGAAGAGGCGGGGGTTTGAGTTATAGCGGGAGAGGTGCAGGTTTGAGTTATAATGGGAGAGGCGTGGGTTTTATTTATAACGGGAGAGGCGTGGGTTTGATTTATAAAGGGAGAGGCAGGGGTTTGATTCATAACGGGAGAGGCGTGGATTCGATTTATAACGGGAGAGGCAGGGCTTTGATTTACAACGGGAGAGGCGCGGGTTTGATTTAAATGGGAGAGGCGCGAATTTGGTTTGTAACGGGAGTAGTCGTGGGTTTGATTTATAATGGGAGAGTCACTTTTGTTTTTTTTTGCAACGGGAGAGGCGGGGTTTGATTTATATTGGGAGAGGATTGGGTTTCATTTATAAGGTTCGAAGTGTGGGTTTGATTTATAACAGGAGAGGCGGGTGTTTAGTTCGTAACGGGAGAGGCGTGGGTTTGATTTATAATGGGAGAGGCGCGTGTTTGGTTTGTAATGGGAGGGCGCGGGTTTGATTTATAACAGGACATGCGGGGGTTTGATTTATAAAGGGAGAGGCGCTGGTTTCATTTATAACTGGAGAGGCAAGGGTTTGTTTTGTAATGGGAGAAGCGTGGGTTTCATTCATAATGGTAGAGGAGCGGGTTTGGTTTGTAATGGGAGAGGAGCGGGTTTGATTCATAACGGGAGAGGATGGGGGTTTGATTTATACAAGGAGAGGCACGGGTTTCATTTATAACGGGAGAGACGCTCTTTTATTTTGTAACGGGAGAGGCGTGGGTTCAATATATAACGGGAGAGGCGGGGGTTTGTAACGGAAGAGGCGATGGTTTGATTTACATCAGAAGAGGCGGGGAATTGATCTATAACAAGAGAGAGGGGTTCGATTTATATTGGAAGAGGATTGGGTTTCATTTATAAGGGCAGAGGTGCGGGTATGATTTATAACGTTAGAGGCGGGGGTTTGGTTTTTAACAGTAGAGGCGTGGGTTTGATTTATATGGGGAGAGGCGTGGATTCAATTTATAACGAGAGAGGTGGGGGTTTTATTTATAACGGGAGAGGCGCGGGTTTTATTTGTAACAGGATAGGCGTGGGTTTGATTTGTAACGCGAGAGACGTGGGTTTGGTTTGTAAAGGGAGAGGCGCGGCTTTGATGTATACTGGGAGAGGCGCGGGTTTGGTTTGTAACGGGAGTGGAGTGGATTTGATCTATAACGGGAGAGGCGTGGGTTTGATTTATAACGGGAGAGGCGGGGGTTTGGTTTGTAACGGGAGAGGCGCGGGTTTGATTCATAACGGAAGAGGCGGGGTTTTGAGTTATAACGGGAGAGGCGCAGGTCTGAATTATAATGGGAGAGGCTTGGGTTTCATTTATTACGTGAGAGGCGTGGGTTTGATTTATAACCAGAGAGGCGGGGATTTCATTGATAACTGGAGAGGCATGGGTTCGATTTGTATCATGAGAGGCGTGCGTTTGTTTTGTAACGGGAGAGGAGGGGTTTTGATCTATAACGAGAGAGCCACGGGTTTGATTTATAACGGTAGAGGCTGGGGTTTGGTTTTTAACAGTAGAGGCGTGGGTTTGATTTATATGGGGAGAGGCGTGGGCTCAATTCTTAACGCGAGAAGTGGGGTTTGATTTATAACGGGAGAGGCGCAGGTTTTTTTTTGTAACAGGATAGACGTGGGTTTTATTTGTAGCGAAAGAGAAGTGGGTTTGGTTTGTAAAGGGAGAGGTGCTCCTTTGGTTTGTAAAGGGAGAGGAGTGGATTTGATTCATAACGGTAGAGGCGTGGGTTTCATTTATAACTGGAGAGGCGGGGGGTTTAGTTTGTAAAGGGAGAGGCGTGTGTTTGATTAATAACGAGAGAGGCGTGGGTTTGGTTTGTAAAGGGTGAAGCGTGGGTTTGATATATAATGAGAGAGGCGCGGGTTTGGTTTGTAACGGGAGATGGGGGTGGGTTTATGATTCATAACGGAAGAGGCGAGGGTTTGATTTATAACGGGAGAGGCGCAGGTTTGAATTATAATGGGAGAGGGGTGGGTTTGATTTTTGACGGGAGAGGCGTGAGTTTGGTTTGTAACGGGAGAGGCGTGGGTTTGATTTAGAACCGTAGAGGCGGGGGTTTCATTGATAACGGGAGAGGCGTGGGCTCGATTTATAACAGGAGAGGCGGGGATTTGATTAATAAAGGGAGAGGTACGGGTTAGATTTATAACGGGAGAGTCGTGGATTTGGATTGTTACGGGAGAGGCTTGGTTTGATTTATAACGGGAGATACACGGGTTTGATTAATAACAGGAGAGGCAGGGGTTTGATTTATAACGGGAGAGGCTTCAGTTCGATTTATAACGGTAAAGGCCTGGTTTCATTTATGATGGGAGAGGCACGGATTTGATTTATAACGGGAGTGTCACGGATTTGGTTTGTAACGGGAGAGGCGGGGTTTGATTTATAACGGGAAGGGACTGAGTTTGATTTATAAAGGGAAAGGCGCGGGTATCATTTATAACGAGAGGCGGGGGGTTGGTTTATAACGGGAGAGGCACGGGTTTGATTTATAATGGGAGAGGCGTGGGGTTGGTTTGTAACGGGAGAGGCGGAGGTTTGATTTATAACGGGAGAGGCGCGGGTTTGATTTATAAGGGGAGAGGCGGGGGTTTGATTTGTAACGGGAGAGAAGTGGATTTGATTTATAAAGGGAGGGGCGCGGGTATCATTAATAACGGGAGAGGCGCGGGCTTGTTTTGTAATGGGAGAGGTGCGGGTTTGATTTGTAACGGAAGAGGCGGGAGATTGAGTGATAACGGGATAGGCGCAGGTTTGAGTTATAATGGGAGAGGCATGGGTTTGATATATAATGGGAGAGGTGGGGGTTTGGTTTGTAAAGGGAGAGACGTGGGTTGGATTTATAACGGGAAAGGCGGGGGTTTGACTCATAGCGGGAGACGCGTGGGTTCGATTTATAACGGGAGAGCTGGGGGTTTGAGTTATAACGGTAGAGGCGCAGGTTTGATTTATAACGGAAGAGGCGCGGATTTGTTTTGTATCGGGAGAGGCGGGGTTTGATTTATAACGGGAGAGGCGGGGGTTTGGTTTGTAAAGGGAGAGGCGCGGGTTTGATTTATAACGGGAAAGACACGGGTTTGATTTGTAACGGAAGAGGCGTGAGTTTGTTTTGTAACGGGAGAGCCAGGGATTTGATCTATAACGAGAGAAGCACGGGTTTGATTTTTAGGGGGAGAGGTGGGAGTTTAGTTTTTAACAGGAGAGGCGTGGGTTTGATTTATATGGGGAGAGGCGTGGGTTCGATATATAACGCGAGAGGTGCGGGTTTGATTTATAATGGGAGAGGAGCGGGTTTTATTTGTAACAGGATAGACGTGTGTTTGATTTGTAGCGAGACAGGCGTGGGTTTGGTTTGTAAAGGGAGAGGCGCGGCTTTGATTTATAAGGGGAAAGGCACGAGGTTTGGTTTGTAACGGGAGAGGAGTTGATTTGGTTTATAACGGGAGAGGTGCGGGTTTGATATATAACGAGAGAAGCGGGGGTACGGTTTATAACGAGAGAGGCGCGGTTTTGATCTATAACGTGAGAGGATTGTGTTTGATTTATAAGTGGAGAGGCGTTGGTTGGATTTATGTAGGGAGAGGCGTGGGTTTGGTTTGTAGCGAAAGAGGTGTGGGTTTGATTTATAACGGCTGAGGCGCGGGTTTGATTTATAACGGGAGAGGTGAGGGTGTGATTTATAACGAGAGAGGCGTGGGTTTGATTGATAAAGGGAGAGGCACGGGTTTGTTTTGTATTGGGAGAGGAGCGGGCTTGATCTATAACGGGAGAGGCGGGGGTTTGATTTAAAACGGGAGAGGCACGGGTGTCATATATAACGGGAGAGGTCCGGGTTTATTTTGTAACGGGAGAGGCGTGTTTTTTATTTATAACGGGAGAGGCTGGGGTCTGGTTTGCAACGGTAGAGACGCGGTTTTGATTCATCAGAGAAGAGGCGGGGGTTCGAGTTATAACGGGAGAGGCGCGGGTTTGGTTTGTAAAGGGAGAGGTACAGGTTTGATCTATTATGGGAGAGGCACGGGTTTGATCTATAAGGGGAAAGGCATGGGTTTGATTTGTAACTGGAGCGTCGCGGGTTTGATTTATAAGGGGAGAGGCGCGAGTTTGATTTATAACGGGAGAGGCGGGGTTTTGGTTTGTAACGGGAGAGACACGGGTTTGATTTACAACGGGAGAGGCGGGGGTTTGATTTATAACGGGAGAGACTCGGGTTTGATCTATAACTCGAGAGGCGCGAGTTTGTTTTGTAACGGGGGAGGCGGGGGTTTGAGCTATGAGAGAGGCGAAGGTTTGATTTATAACGGGAGAGGCTGGGGTTTGGTTTTTAACAGGAGAGGCGTCGGTTTGATTTTTATGGGGAGAGGCATGGGTACGATTTATAACGCGAGAGGTGGGGGTTTGATATATAACTGGAGGGCACGGGTTTTATTTGTAACAGGATAGGCGTAGGTTTGATTTGTAACGAGAGAGGCTTGGGTTTGGTTTGTAAAGGGAGAGGCGCGTCTTTGATTTATAACGGGAGAGACCCGGGGTTTGGTTTGTAACGGGAGAGGACTTGATTTGATTTATAATGGGAGAGGTGCGGGTTTGATATATAAAGGGAGAGGCAGGGTTAGGATTTATAACGGGAGAGGCGCGGGTTCTATTTATAACGTGAGAGGATTGGGTTTGATTTATAGCGGGAGAGGCGTTGGTTCGATTTATAAAGGGAGAGGCGTGGGTTTGGTTTGTAACGGAAGAGGCGTGGGTTTGATTTATAGTGGGAGAGGCGTGGGATTGGCTTGTAAAGGGAGAAGCATGGTTTTGATATATAACGAAAGATGCGCGGGTTTGATTTATCACGGGAGAGGCGGGGGATTGATTTATACAGGAAGAGGCGGGGCTTTCATTAATAACGGGAGTGGCGAGGGTTTGTTTTGTATCGGGAGAGGCGCAGGTTTGATTCGTAACTGGAGAGGCGGGAGTTTGAGTAATAACGGGAGAGGCGCATGTATGGTTTGTAACGTGAGAGGTGCAGGTTTGATTTATAATGGGAGAGGCACGGGTTTGATCTATAAAGGGAGAGGCGTGGGTTTGGTCTTTAACGGGAGAGGCGCGGGTTTGATTTATAAGGGGAGAGGCATGGGTTTGATTTGTAACTGGAGAGGTGTTGGTTTGATTTATAACGGGGGAGTCGCGGGTTTGATTTATAAGGGGAGAAGCGCGAGTTTGATTTATAACGGGAGAGGCGGGGTTTTGGTTTGTAACGGGAGAGGCGCGGGTTTAATTTACAAAGGGAGAGACGGGGGTTTGATTAATAACGGGAGAGACAAAGGTTTGATTTATAACGGGAGGGGTGGGAGCTTGGTTTTTAACAGGAGAAGCGTGGGTTTGATTTATATGGGGAGAGGAGAGGTGTGGGTTCGATTAATAACGCGACAGGTGGGGGTTTGATTTGTAACGAGAGAGGCGTGGGTTTGGTTTGTAAAGGGAGAGGCGCTGCTTTGACTGATAACGGGAAAGGCGCGGGGTTTGGTTCGTAATGGGAAAGTCGCGGTTTTGATTCATAAGAGAAGAGGCTGGGGTTTGAGTTATAACGGAAGAAACGCGGGTTTGGTATGTAACGGGAGAGGTGCAGGTCTGATTTATAATGGGAGAGGCACGGGTTTGATCTATAAGGGGAGAGGAGTGGGTTTGGTTTGTAACGTGAGAGGCACGGGTTGGGTCTATAAGGGGAGAGGCATGGGTTTGATTTGTAACGGGAGAGGCGCGAGTTTGATTTATAACGGGAGAGGCGGGGGTTTGGTTTGTAACGGGAGAGGCGCGGGTTTGATTTACAACGGGAGCGGTGGGGGTTTGATTTATAACGGGAGAGGCACGGGTTTGATTTATAACGGGAGAGGCGCGGATTTGGTTTTTAACAGGAAAAACTGGTTTTCATTTATAACGGGAGAGGTTTGGGTTTGATTTATAAGGGGAGAGTCGCGGGTTTTATCTATAACGGGAGGGGCGTGGGTCCGATTTATAACGGGAGAGTCGCGGGTTTGATTTATAATGGGAGAGGCGCGGGTTTGATTTGTAACGTGAGAGGTAGGGCGTTTGATTTATAAGGGGAAAGGCGCGGGTTTCATTCATAACAGGAGAAGTGTGGGTTTGATTTATAACGGGAGAGGAGCGGGTTTAATTTATAACCGTAAAGTCGCGGATTTGGTTTTTGTAACGGGAGGAGAGGGTTATGATTTATAACGGTAGAGGATTGGGTTTGATTTATAAGGGGAGAGGCGGGAGTTTGATTTATAACGGGAGAGGCAGGATTCGATTTATAACGGGAGAGGTGCGGGCTTTATTTATAATGGGGGAGGCGCAGGTTTGGTTTGTAACAGGAGAAGCAGGGGTTTGATTTATAAGGGGAAAAGCGTGGGTTTTATTTACAACGGGAGAGGCGGGGGTTTGGTTTGTAACGGGAGAGGTGGGGGTTTGATTTATAATGGGAGAGGCACGGGTTTGGTTTATAATGGGAAAGGTGAGGGTTAGATTTATAATGGGAGAGGCGGGGGTTTGATTTATAAATGGAGAGGCGTGGGTTTCATTGATAACGGGAGAGTCTCAGGTTTGGTTTATAACGGGAGAGGCGCGGGTTTGATTCCAAACGGAAGAGGTTTGGGTTTGAGTTATAACGGGAGAGGCGCATGTTTGAGTTATAATGGGACAGGCGTGGGTTTGATTTATAACAGAGAAGCGTGGGTGTAGTTTGTAACGGGAGAGGCCCGGGTTTGGTTTGTAACGGGAGAGGCGCGGGTTTGATTCATAACGGAAGAGGTGGGGGTTTGAGATATAACGGGAGAGGCGCAGGTTTGAGTTATAATGGGAGAGGCGTGGTTTTGATTTAAAACGGGAGAGTCTTCGGTTTGATTCAAAACGGGAGAGTCGGGGGTTTGCATCATAACATGAGAGGCGTGGGTTCGACTTATAACGGGAGAGGTGGGGGTTTGATTTATAACGGGAGAGGCGTGGGTTTGATTTATAACGGGAGAGGCGCGGATTTGGTTTGTAACGGGAGAGGTGTGGGTTTGATTTATGATAAGAGTGGCGCGGGTTTGGTTTGTAACAGGAGAGGCGGGGTTTGATTTATAATGGGAAAGGATTGGGTTTGATCTATAAGGGGAGAGGCGCGGGTGTGATTTATAACGGGAGAGGCGGAGTTTGCTTAGTAACGGGAGAGGCATGGGTTTGATTTATGATGGGAGAGGCACGGGTTTGGTTTGTAATGGGAGAGGCGGGGTTTGATTTATAAAGGGAGAGGCGTGGGTTTCATTAATAACGGAAGGGGCAAGTGCTTGTTTTGTATCGGGAGAGGCGTTGGTTTGATTTATAACGGTAGATTCCGGGGTTTGGTTTTTAATGGGAGAGGAGCGGGTTTGATTTATAACGGGAAAGGCGGGGTTTAGTTTGTAACGGGAGTGGCACTTGTTTGATTCATAACGGAAGAGAGGCACGGGTTTCACTTATAACGGGACAGGCGATGGTTTGATTTATAATGGGAAAGGAGCTGGTTTGATTTATAACGGATGGGGAGGGGGTTTGATTTATAAACGGAGAGGCGCGGGTTTCATTAAGAATAGGAGAGGCGCGGATTTGGTTTGTAACGGGAGAGGCCTGGTTTGATTCATAACGGAAGAGGTGGGGGTTTGAGTTAAAACGGGAGAGGCGCAGGTTTGAGTTATAATGGGAGAGGCGTGGGTTTGACTTATAACGGGAGAGACGGGGGTTTGATTCATAACGGGAGAGGCGTGGGTTCGATTTATAACAAGAGAGGCGAGGGCTTGACTTATAACGGGAGAGACGCGGGTTTGATTCATAACGGGAGAGGCTCGTGTTTGGTTTGTAAAGGGAAAGGCGTGGGTTTGATTTATAACAGGAGAGGATTGGGTTTGATTTATAACGGGAGAGGCGTGGGTTCGATTTATAACGGGAGGGGCGCGGGTTTGATTTATAATGGGAGAGGCGCGGGTTTGGTTTATAACGGGAGAGGCGGGGGTTTGATTTATAACGGGAGATGCGCGGATTTCATTTATAAGGGGATAGGCCAGGGATTGATTTATAACGGGATAGGCGGGGGGTTGGTTTGTAACGGGAGAGGCGGGGGTTTGATTTATAATGGGAGAGGCGCGGGTTAGGTTTATAATGGGAGAGGCGCGGGGTTTGATTTATAAGGGGAGAGCCTCAGATTTCATATAATAACTGGAGAGGCGTGGGTTTGGTTTGTAACAGGAGAGGCGGGGCTTGATTTATAATGGGAGAAGACTGGGTTTGAATCATAACAAAAGAGGCGCAGCTGTGATTTATAACGGGAGAGGCATTGTTAGGTTTGTAACGGGAGAGGCGTATGTTTGATTTATAATGAGAAAGGCACGGTTTTGGTTTGTAATGGGATAGGCGGGGTTTGATTTATAAAGGGAGAGGCGCAGGTTTCACTAATAACGGAAGAGGCAAGGGTTTGTTTTGTAACGGGAGAGGCGTGGGTTTAATTTATAATGGTAGAGGCGCGGCTTTTGTTTGTAATGGGAAAGGAGCGGGTTTGATTTATAACGGGAGAGGCGGGGGTTTGATTTGTGACTGGAGAAGCACGGGTTTCATTTATAACGGGCGAAGCGCGGGTTTATTTTTTAACGGGAGAGGCGTGGGTTTCATTTATGACGGGATAGGCGGGGATTTGGTTTATAACGGGAGTGGCGTTGGTTTAATTTTTAAGCCGAGAGCCGTGGGTTCGATTTATAACGGGAGAGGCGTGGGATTGATTTATTATGTGAGAGGCGCGGATTTGCTTTGTATTGAGAGAGGCGCGGGTTTGATGTATAACGGAAGAGGATGGGGTTTGATTTATAACAGGAGAGGCGCGGGTTTGTTTTGTAACGGGAGAAGCGTTGTTTGATTTATAACGGGAGAGGCGGGGGTTTGTTTGTAACGGGAGAGGCGCAAGATTGATTCATAACGGGAGAGGGGCGGGTTTGGTTTGTAAAGGGAGAGGTGCAGGTTTTATTTATAGAGGGATAGACGAGAGTTTGATCTATAAAGGGAGAGGCGTGGTTTTGGTTTAAAGCGGGAAAGGCGTGGGTTTGATTTATAACGGAAAAGTCGCAGGTTTGGTTTGTAATGGGAGAGGCGCGGGTTTCACTTATATTGGGACAGGCGATGGTTTGTTTTGTAATGGGAGAGGCGCGGGATTGATTTATAACGGATGAGGAGGGGGTTTGATTTATAAACGGAGAGACACGGATTTCATTAATAACGGGAGAGGCGCGGATTTGGTTTGTAACGGGAGAGGCGCGGATTTGGTTTGTAACGGGAGAGGCGCAGGTTTGAGTTACGATGGGAGAGGCTTGGGTTTGATTTATAACAAGAGAGGCGCGGGTTTGACTTTTAACGGGAGAAGCGTGGGTTTGATTTATAACGGTAGAGGCGGGGGTTTAATTCATAACGGGGTAGGCTTGGGTTCGATTTATAACGGGGGAGGCGGGTTTTGATTTAGAACGGGAGAGGTGCGGATTTGGTTTGTAACGGGAGAGGCGTGGGCTTGATTTATAATGGGAGTGGCGCGGTTTGGTTTGTAATGGAAGAGGCGGGGTTTGATTTATAACGGGACAGGATTGGATTTGATTTATAAGAGGAGAGGCGCCGGTTTGATTTACAATGGGAGAGGAGGGGGTTTGGTTTGTTACGGGAGAGGCGTGGGTTTGATTTATAATGAGAGAGGCGCGGTTATGGTTTGTAATGGAAGAGGCGGGGGTTTGATTTATAAAGGGAGAAGCGCTGGTTTCATTAATAACGGGAGGGGAAGGGTTTGTTTTGTAACAGGAGAGGCTTTGTTTGATTTATAATGATAGAGGCGCGGATCTTTTTTGTAATGGGAGAGATGCGGGTTTCATTTATAACGGGAGAGGCGAGGGCCTGATTTATAACTGGAGAGGCACAGGTTTCATTTATAACGTGAGAGGCGCGGGTTTATTTTGTAACGGGAGAGGCGTGGGTTTGATTTATAAGGAGAGAGGCGGGGGTTTGGTTAGTAACGGGAGAGGTGCGGGTTTGATTCATAACAGGAGAGGCTGGGGTTTGAGTTATAACGGTAGAGGCGCGGGTTTGGTTTGTAATGGGAGAGGTGCAGGTTTAATTTATAATGGGAGAGGCATGGGTTTCATCTATAAGGGGAGAGGCATGGTTTTGGTTTGTAACGGGAGAGGCGCGGGTTTGATCTATAAGGGAAGAGGCATGGGTTCGGTTTGTAACGGTAGGGGCGTGGGTTTGATTTATAACTGGAGAGTCGCGGGTTTGATTTATAAGGGGAAAGGCGCTAGTTTTGTTTATAACGGGAGAGGCGGGGACTTAGTTTTTAACGTGAGAGGCTCGGGTTTAATTTACAATGGGAGAGGCAGAGGTTTGATTTATAACGGGAGAGACAGGGGAATGATTTATAACAGGAGAGGCGATAGTTTGTTTTGTAACGGGAGAGACGGGGTTTTGATCTATAACGAGAGAGGCGCGGGTTCTGTTTAGAACGGGAGAGGCGGGGATTTGGTTTCTAACAGTAGAGGCGTGGTTTTGGTTTTCATAGGGAAGTGCGTGGGTTCTATTTATAACGCGAGAGGTGGGGGTTTGATTTATAACGGGAGAGGCGCTGGTTTTATTTGTAACAGGATAGGCGTGGGTTTGATTTGTAACGAGAGGGACGTGGGCTTCGTTTGTAAAGAGAGAGGCGCGGCTTTGATTTATAACGGGAGAGGTGCGAGTTTGGTATATAACGGGAGAGGCGTGTGTTTGATTTACAACGTGAGGAGATTGGGTTTGATTTATTAGGGGAGAGGCGTTGGTTCGATTTATAACGGGAGAGGCATGGACTTGGTTTGTAACGGGAGAGGCGTGGGTTTGATATATAACGGGAGATGCGCGGGTTTGATTTATAACAGGAGAGGCTGGGGTTTGAGTTATAAAGGGAGAGGCTGGGGTGTGAGTTATAACTGGAAAGGCGCCGGTTTGGTTTGTAATGGGAGAGGTGCAGGTTTAATTTATAATGGGAGAGGCATGGGTTTCATCTATAAGGGGAGAGGCATGGGTTTGGTTTGTAACGGGAGAGGCGCGGGTGTGATCTATGAGGGGGAGGCATGGGTTTGTTTTGTAACGGTAGGGGTGTGGGTTTGATTTATGAACGGAGAGTCGCGGGTTTGATTTATAAGGGGAAAGGCGCGAGTTTGATTTATAACGGGAGAGGCGGGGGCTTGGCTTTTAACGGGAGAGGAGCGGGTTTTATTTACAACGGGAGAGGCAGTGGTTTTATTTATAACGGGAGAGACATGGGTTTGATTTATAACGGGAGTGGCGCGGGTTCTATTTAGAACGGGACAGGCGGGGGTTTGGTTTGTAACGGGAGAGACGCGGGTTTGATTTGCAACGGGAGAGACAGGGGTTTGTTTTATAACGGGAGAGGCGCGAGTTTGTTTTGTAACGGGAGAGACGGGGTTTTGATCTATAACGAGAGAGGCGCGGGTTCTATTTAGAACAGGAGATGGCGGGGGTTTGGTTTTTAACAGTAGAGGCGTGGGTCTGATTTTCATGAGGAGAATGTGGGTTCGATTTATAACGCGAGAGGTGGGGGTTTGATTCAAACGGGAGAGGCGCTGGTCTTATTTGTAACAGGATAAGCGTGGGTTTGATTTGTAACGAGAGAGGCGTGGGCTTGGTTTGTGAAGGGAGAGGCGCGGCTTTGATTTATAACGGGAGAGGAGTGGGTCTGGTTTGTAACGGGAGAGTAGTGGATTTAATTTATAACGGGAGAGGTGCGGTTTTGGTATATAACGGGAGAAGCGTGGGTTTGATTTACAACGTGAGAAGATTGGGTTTGATTTATAAGGGGAGAGGAGTTGGTTCGATTTGTAACGGGAGAGGCGTGGGTTCGGTTTGAAATGGGAGAGGCGTGGGTTTGATATATAACGGGATATGCGCAGGTTTGATTTATAACGAGAGAGGTACGTGTTTGATTTATAACGGGAGAGGCGTGGGTTTGGTTTGCATCGGCAGAGGCATGGGTTTGATATATAAGAGGAGAGGCGTTGGTTCAATTTATAACGGGAGAGGCGTGAGTTTGCTTTGTAATGGGAGAGGCTGGGTATGATTTATAATGGGAGAGGCATGGGTTTGATTTTTATCGGGAAAGGCGTGAGTTTGGTTTTCAACGGGAGAGAAGCGGGTTTGATTTATAACGGGAAAGGCACGTATTTCATTTATAAAGGTAGAGGGGAGGGATTGGTTTGTAACGGGAGAGGCGTGGGTTTGATTTATAAAGGGAACGGTATTGGTTTGATTTATAATGGGAGACGTGGGTTTGGTTTGTAATGGGAGAGGCATGGGTTTGATTTATAACGTGAGAGGCGTGGGTTTGATTTATAACGGGAGAGGCGGTGGTTTAGTTTGTAAAAGTAGAGGCGTGTGTTTGATTTTTAACGGGAGAGGCGTGGGTTTGGTTTGTAACGTGAGAGGCGTAGGTTTGATTTATAATGGTAGAGGCGTGGTTTTGGTTTGGAACGGGAGAGGCGGAGGTAAGATTTATAAAGGGAGAGATGCGGGTTTGATTTATAAGGGAGAGGCGCGTTTTTTATTTATATCGGGAGATGTTTAAGTTTGGTTTCTAACGGTAGAGGCGTGGGTTTAATTTGTAATGGAAGAGGCTCTGGTTTGGTTTGTAATGGTAGAGGAGTGGGTTTGATTTATTAAGGGAGAGGCGGAAGTTTGATTCATAATAGGAGAGGAAGGGGGCTTCATCTATAACTGGAGAGACACAGGTTTGATTTATAACGGAAGAGATGTGGGTATATTTTGTAACGGGAGAGGCGGGGGTTTCTTTCATAACGGGAGAGGCGCGGGTTTGATTTATAACGGGAGAGGCACGGGTTTGGTTCGTAACGGGAAAGCCGTGGGTTTGATTTATAAGGGGAGAGGCGTGGGTTCGATTTATATCGGGAGAGGTGCCGGTTTGGTTTATAACGGGAGAGGTGTTTGTTTGATTTATAAGGGGAGAGTCGTGGGTTCTATCTAAACGGAAGAGACAGAGGTTCGATTCATAACGGGATAGGCGGGGGTTTGATTTACAACGGGAGAGGTGTGGGTTTGGTTTGTAACGGGAGTGGCCTGGGTTTAATTTATAAAGCGAAAGCCGTGGGTTCGATTTATAACGGTAGAGGCGTGGGTTTGATTTATTATGGGAGAGGCGTTGGTTTGATTTATAACAGAAGAGGCGGGTTTGATTTATAACGGGAGAGGCGCGGGTTTGTTTTGTAACGGGAGAGGCGTTGGTTTGATTTATAACGGGAGAGACGGGGGTTTTGTTTGTAACGGGAGAGGCGTAGGTTTAAGTTATATCGGGAGAGGCGGGGGTTTGGTTTGTAATGTGAGAGGGGCAGGTTTCAATTGTACCGGGAGATGCGATGGTTTGGTTTGTAATGGGAGAGGTGCGGGTTTGATTTATAACGGAAGAGGCGGGGGTTTGATTTATAAAGGGAGAGGCGCGAGTTTCATTAATAACGGGAGAGGCGCGGGTTTGATTCATAACGGAAGAGGCGGTGGTTTGAGTTATAACGGGAGAGGCGGGGGTTTGATTTATAACGGGAGAGGCGGGGGTTTGATTTTCAACGGGAGAGGCGGGGTTTGATTTATAACGAGAGAGGATTGGGTTTGATTTATAAGGGAAGAGGTGCGGGTTTGATTTATAACGGGAGAGGCGGGGGTTTGATTTATAACGGGGGAGGCGTGGGTTCGATTTATAACGGGAGAGGAGGGGGTTTGGTTTGTAACGGGAGAGGCGGGGTTTGATTTATAACGAGAGAGGATTGGGTTTGACTTATAAGGGGAGAGGCGCGGGTTTGATTTATAACGAAAGAGGTGTGGGTTAGATTTAGAACGGGAGCGGCTTTTTTTTTTTTTTGTAACTGGAGAGGGATGGGTTTGTTTTGTAACGGGAGAGGCGTGGGTTCGATTTATAACGGAAGAAACGCGGGTTTGATTTATAACGGGAGAGGCGGGAGTTTGATTTATAACGAGAGGGGCTTGGGTTTGTTTTGTAACGAGAGAGGCGCTGGTTTGATTTATAACGGGAGAGGCTTGGGTCTGGTTTGTACGGTGAGAGGCGTGGGTTTGATTTATCACGGAGGAGGCATGGGTTTGATTTATAACCGGGGTGGCGCGGGTTTGGTTTTTAACGGGAGAGGAGTGGATTTGATTTACAACGGGAGAGGCATGGGTTTGATTTTCAATGGGAGCGTCGTTGGTTTGATTTCTAAGGGAAGAGTCGCGGGTTTAATTTATTACGGGAGGCGGGAGTTTAGTTTGTAACGGGAGAGGCGTGGGTTGATTTATATTGTAAGCGGCGTTGGTTTGATTTATAACAGGAGAGGCATGGGTTCAGTCTGTAATGGGAGAGGCGGGGGTTTAGTCTGTAAAGGGAGAAGAGTGTGTTTGATTTATAATGGGAGAGGCGTGGGTTTGGTTAGTAACGGGAGAGGCTTGGGTTTGATTTATAATGAGAGAGGCGCTGGTTTGGTTTATAATGGGAGAGGCTCGGTTTTGATTTATAACGGGAGAGGCGGGAGTTTGTTTTATAACGGGAGATGTTCGGGTTTGTTATATGAAGGAAGTGGCTCAGGTTTGTTTTGTAACGGGAGAGGCGCAGGTTTGAGTTATAACGGTAGAGGGGCAGGTTTGGTTTGTAACAGGAGTGTTGCAGGTTTGATTTATAACGGGAGAGGCGCGGATTTAATCTATAAAGGGAGAGGCGTTGGTTTGTTTTTTAACGGGAAAGGCGTGGGTTTGATATATAACGGGAGAGTCGAGAGTTTGATTTATAAGGGGAGAGGCGGCGGTTTGGTTTGTAACTGGAGAGGCTTGGGTTTGATCTATAATGGGAGAGGCGGGTGTTTGATTTATAACGGGAGAGGCAGGGGTTTGATTTGTAACGGGAGAGGTGTGGGTTTGGTTTGTAACGGGAGAGGCGGGGGTTTGATTCATATCGGGAGAGGCGTGGGTTTGATTTATAACGGGAGAGGCGGGGGTTTGATTTGTAACGGGAGAGGTGTGGGTTTCATTTATAATGGATGAGCCGCGGGTTTGGTTTGTAATGGGAGAGGCGCGGGTTTGATTTATAACGGGAGAGGCGTGGGTTTGATTTATAACGGGAGAGGCGTGGGTTCGGTTTGCAACTGGATAGGCGGGGGGTTGTTTTTTAACGGGAGCGGCGCGGGCTTGATTTATAACGGGAGAGGCGCGGGTTTGATTTATAACGGGAGTGGCAGGGGTTTGGTTTGTAACGGGAGAGGCTGGGTTTTATTTATAACGGAAGAGTCGGGGTTTAATTCATAACGGGAGAGGCGGTAGTTCGATTTATAACGGGAGAGGCGAGTTTTCTTTTTTTTCTTTAAACGGGAGAGGCGTGGATTTGATTTATATCGGGAGAGGCGTGGGTTTGATTTATAACGGGAGAGGTGCGGGTTTGATTCATAACTGGAGAGGCGCAGGTTTGACTTGTAACGGGAGAGGCGTGGGTTTGATTTATAACCGGTATGACGCGCGTTTGATTTATGACGGGAGAGGCGTGGGTTTGGTTTGTAACGGGAAAGGCATGGGTTTGGAGCGGGAGAGGCGCTGGTCTGGTTTGTAAAGGGAGAAGATTGAATTTGATTTATAACGGAAGAGGCGTGGCTGTGATTTGTAACGGGAGAGGCGCGGGTGTGATTCATCACGGGAGAGGCGGGGGTTTGGTTTGTAACGGGAGAGGCGTGGTTTGATCCATAACGGTTGAGGCGCGGGTTTGATTCATAACGAGAGAGGTGCGGGTTTGGTTTGTAACGGGGGAGAGGGGCTTGTTTGAGTTGAAATGGGCATGCCACGAGCTCGTTCTGACAACGAAGGGCACTGTTAACTAGAAAGTGCTTCGTTGGTGTCATCCTGTGAATGCTTCTGTAGCAATCATTCTTTGCTCACTCCTTGCTTGAGTATGGGTATTGCTGATGAAGGAGAAATGGTGAAGACTTTTTTCTCTCTGTCGATGTGTGCGAGAACTTAGACGTTTGTGTGCAGCCATAGCAATGGATCGATGGGGAACTGTGGACATCGAGTCAAAGGTTTCCAACATAAGAGCGGTATATGACATGACTTATATGCTTAAGAATATTATCCAAGTAGAAACATATCTTCTTATATAGCAATGCCTGAAGACTATTTTTTTTATCTTTATCTTTTCATATACATTATAACTATATATCTTTTTGGTGTAAATGTGTGTGATTACTATTTCTGCTTACTTTTTTTGTGTTCGGGGAGAGATTTTTACACGTGTGTGTTTTTGTTTGTTTGTTTGTGTGTGTGTGTGTGTGTGTGTGTGTGTGTGTGTGTGTGTGATAACCTCTTTGTAATTACATCTTTGTAGTGCACATGGAGGGAGTTCACACTTGTGGGGACTCATCTCATAAACTTTCTTTAGTATCATAAATTTTTTTTAAACTAATGTATGCTGTCCACATTCAGTCTCTCATAACTCAATTTATTCTATGCATCCACTACTCTTTGCATCCTTTCTAACAATGTTCTTCTTTGATATCACGTTATATCTATATTTCTCAAAGAACTCCTCACTATGTTAACCAGCTGGTTGAGAAACTTTAAGGTTGTGATTAGGTCACCCATTACTCTTCTTTCTGCCATGATAGGTACATTTAGGACCTCTAGCCTTTCCTACTGATATAGCTCTCCTAATTTTGGTTCCGTCTTTCCTGCCTTCTTTTGGACTTTCTCTATTAGTTCTCTGTGCTCATCTAAGTGCTGTGACCAAATTTGAGAAGGGTATTCTAGTTTTCACCTAGTGTTGGATGTGAACAATTTCTGAATAAATATATTCTTACCCATATATCTGATTGTTACTTCAATATCTGCTGGCAACTAGTCTTGTCTCTACTTCCCATTGTCTCTAGCGACACGCTTGGGACAATATCAACTCCCAATTCATATTCACATAGAGATTCCTGCAACACATTCCCTGCTAGATATTGTCCATACTGAGGCCTTTACTGTGTCCCATCCTCATTAATCTACATTTACTCAGATCGAATTTTATCAACAAATGCATCAAAACAGCTTTATAGTTTGACTGGGTTCCCTTGTAGGTTCATGCAAGCCTCCTCGTTTTCATTTCCTTCATTACCTTCGCATAATCCGCAAACATATTCATATAGAGTCCATTCCTATCGCCAAGTTGTTCACATAAATAAAGGAAAACAAATATTTTCAGGAGAGAGCCCTGCCACACTCCAAAGGGTACCTTTTCACCTTTCGAAAGGCTCCCGTGATGTACGTACTATTTTTCCCTCCACTTGCATAATTTGTCCATCGAAGACGTCTCCCCCATATTCCTGCTTGGAAATCCAGCTTCTTTACCAGCCTCGTTTATGGTCTAGAGCCAATTGCTTTTCTGACGATCCAGATACAGAAAATCCACCCATCCGTCTCTTTTCTTTAATGAGGAACTCATTTTGTCAAAAATATAGGAGTTTCCTTACACATGACCTTTCCCTGAAACCATTCAGTCTCTCACTTAGGTAATTTTTCCTAAACAAGAAACCACGCATTAGCTTTCTGACTACCTTTTCCAGTACTTTGCACACAACTTTCACCAGGAAGATCGGTCTGTAGTTCAGCGCCTCCTCCCGGCCTTCTTTCTTAAAGAGAGGTATGAAGAATGCATTTTTCCACTCCCTTGGCACTTTACTTCCTGCTACCGACATTCTGAACAAAATTTCTATTGTATCTGCGAACATCATCATGAAGAAGTTGCTCACAACAACAGTACATTACACAGATCTCTGGGTACTCAAAGTGTATCATTGCTCTGTCGGGTATACCGGTGACTAAATAATCTTATTTTCTATAAAGCAACTGATTGTCTCTACCATCTTCTTACAAGCACCACACACCTAATCATACCTTGCTTATTATTATTACTATTCTTTTTCATATAATTACTCTTGTCAATTCCCATCCGCTCTAACATTTATAAGCTCATAGTGACAGTGTCCGTCCAATCTATGGCCCCTAGCCCTCGGCGTCATGGGGTGCTAAGAATCTCAGAGTTTCAGCCTAACTCTACTGCCAGTGAAAGGGAGGGCTCTAGCAGTAGTAGTACCAGCCCCTCCCATGACTCTCCCTTCTCTGTGAGACCTTCCTGTTTTTTATTCACTATACCAACATTCGTGGTCTCTCTAGTAACCTCTCCTCATTTGAATACCATCTGTCTAGTACCTCTCCTAATATCTTACTTCTGTCTGAGACTCAGTTCTCTAATGATGTTCTCACTAGCCCCTTTTTCATATCTAACTATAATCTCCACTCTCGTTTCCGTTTCAAAGGTGGTGTTTGTGCTTATTACAACATAAACACACCTGTTGCACGCCTCAAGGACCTTGAATCCCCAAACTTTGATGTTATGTGGCTTAAGGTCTGTC
>JAYMFT010227907.1:0-11244 GCA_038088735.1 Panulirus argus
GGTTTGGACATATGGAACGAATGAGTGAGAAAAGGTTGACAAAGAAGATATATGTTTCAGAGGTGGAGGGAACAAGAGAAGTGGGAGACCAAACAGGAGGTGAAAGGATGGAGTGAAAGGGATTTTGAGAAGTCAGGGCCTGAACATGCAAGAGGTTACAGTGGTGTGCATGATCTAGTATATGTAGGTAAACTGCAGGAAAATGAAACATGTGAAGTTCCAAAGTGGACTTTCGTGTAATAACAATGATCACATCATCAGGGGAGATACAAGAAGAGACGTAGCTAGGATGCCATATATATATATATATATATCTATATATACACACTCTTGCACGTGTACATAGTCATACTTGTTCGCCATCATCCATTCCTGATGCCATTCTGCCCCACAAGACACAGCATAAGTGCAGGAAAGAAAAGAAAAAATTATATGCATACATTCTTTTCTTTTTCTTCACACCTGCTCATCACCCCCTGTGTTAGCAAGGTAGTGCCAGGAAACAGATGAAGAGAGGCCAATGATTATACAGTTAAAACTTTGTCCACTAACCTGCTTGCCTGATATTTAGCAGGGAGAAGAGAAGGCAAAACAGTACCAATAACACCTCTTAGGTAGGCTTCTTCATCTTCCCGTGATCTGACAGCTTGATGTAACCCACCTCCTGCTTTCAGATAATGAATCACAGCCGCTTCTGATGAAATATTGCCACGAACTCTCCGCCCACCTTCAAGATATGCATCTAGATGATTTACTAATGTTGGGAGCAGACGATTTATGATGACTGTTGTCATATCAACCTGCAAGACAATTTAATCATAGCAAACAACCAGAGAAGTACACTACCAGTACTACCCACCTGGGTACAAGGAGGGTTAATGACATCTGCTTAGTGAGCCAGCACTTCAGTGGTTGTCAAGTTGCACTCTTCTGACCCAGGCAGCTATCTTTTCTTTTTGCCTCACTAAAACGTGAACTACTGGCATTCTGTCCAAAACGTACAATCTTTCTTTGTCACACATAACACTTGACAACACTTAACTCAAAAAGCTTATTCTTCATACATAACTATGCATTAGCCCTACCTTCTGGCAAAATAGTAGGAGTAGTAGATAAAAGTAGTAGGTAGGGACATTTATGCAGGAACATTAGGTAGAAGTAGTTGGTAGGAGCATTAGTTAGAAGTAGTCATTAGGAACATTAGGTAGGAGCCTCAGCAAACACTGCACTAGAGTTGCCCTGGGCTAATGGCCTGTTAAGGGTGAGGCACAAAGCAGCGGCACTAGAGTTCACTTGTTATGGAGACTCTATTGCCGTGGCCACGCCTTTGAGGGAGTTCCAATTAGAACAGCTGTCAGAGGTATGGGTAGATAGCTAAGTAATCTGAAACTCCACATATTCTTGAATCAAATGTAAATTTTCTAAATCAAACAATACAATTTCCTACAAAATACTGTAAATTGTAAATGGTTCTATTTTTCTTCAAGCATCCTATTTCCTCCTAGAGATCCAAAGATGAAGGTTTCATGGATGGTGGATGGTATCACTTAGAGGTTAAACATTACCACTAATGAGTGTATTTATCATATCTTGTTTAATTTCCATTCTACTGAAGTTGCTTTCATGAAACTGCTGATATCTCACTCTATATGAACAGCATTAGTTTTACATTTTTCCATTACTGTAAATCCCCTTGACTTCAGGGATAGAAAGATTATCAATATTCTCCTGTATTATCACTTTCTAAAAAGTAGGAACAGAAGGCACAAAGTGAGGATTTATCCTTGAAGGCTCAGTTCATGATGCCAACTCACTGAAGGTAGGAAAGGCAAGCATGAAAAAAAAAATCACCTATGAGCACATGATACAGCTGCATCAAGTCAATACAAGCAATGGTTCTCCTATCTTGGGGCACCCTTTTTTTCCTATAGGTTTGGGCCAAGATTCTTATACATATAACCAATCACTTCTACATTCTGAATGAGTCACATATCAAAACTTTACTTTTATTTAACTTGGAATATAGACCATTTTTGGTCCCTTTTTTCCAGAAACTATATGGGCCATCATCCCTAACGATGAAATTAGTTTGAACAGTACTCTGATACAAGTACTGTTGTCCTAAAATTTCAAAAGAATCAGTCAATAGTAACTAAAGTTTGAGTAGAAAAACCATTTACAAATGACAAATAACACTGATGAGAACAACAAAGACAGGAACAATTTTTTTATATGTATTCGCCATTTCTCGCACTATCAAGGTAGTATCAAAAACAGATGACTGAGCTTTAGAGGAAAAAATCTTCACATGGCCCCATTCTCTGTTCCTTGTTTTGGAAAGTAAAACAGGAACAAGATCTTAAATCATTCTTTTTTCATACTTGCTTGTTGTTTCCTGTGCAACAAGGTAACACCTGGAACAAAGAGACAAAGGCTCCATTTGCTCACATCCACTCTCTACATATCACGTAGAGTAAACTGAAACAAGAGCCCCCTATCAAGAGATAACGCCCATAAACCTTTACGTGGTTTCTAGAGACCAATTCATATGCCCTTGTTTAACCCTTCAACAGCTTGTCATCCCCTATACATCACACTGCTCCAATACTCTGTATCCTGTGCATGCCTCACACCCTCAGGGTCGGGGTGGTATGCAAAGTGAGAATCGTGAAAGATGGGTTGGTGAAGAGAGAAGAGATAGTGAAAGCCTTGTGTAAGATGAAATGTGGCAAGGCTGTAAATGAATTTCTTAAGTAAAGAAGTGACTGTGCTGTAGATTGGTTAGGGTTTTCAATTTATATACAAGTAGTAATCGACGTACGACTGTGATCGGTTCTGACAGACCAGTTGTAAGTTGACCTATGTTATAATTACCTTAGGTATATTATACAGTTTAATGGTATTATAGAAAAATTTCCAAAGTGAAAGACAAACAAACACAGAAGGAAGTGTGTTGTGCTGGGAGCTTTGTGCGGGGCGTGGGAACGATGTGAGCGTCCCCAGCACTTAGACTCCCAGCCTCCTTGCAGCACCAGGAGCTGGCCCAAAACTGTTGTATGGAAGTGGTTGTAAATGTGGTCAGTTGTAAGTTGTATAGGTCGTAAGTTGACGTCTACCTGTATATGTATGAATCATGGTGAGGTGTGTGAGGACTGGCATACTGCATGTATGATGTAATTGTGTAAAGACATGGGGGACATACATGAGTTTTCAGGTTACAAAGGTATAAGTTTACTGAAAGTAACTGGTACGTTATATGGAAGACTGGGGACTGATAGGGTGAATGCATGTGCAGAGCATGAGACTGGGGTGGAACAATATGATTTTAGAAGTGGTAGAGGATGTGTGGACCAGGTGTTTGTTTTAAAGAATATGTTTGGGAAGTTCTCATGAGAGAAAAAAAAAAAAGGATTTGTATGCTGCATCTATGAATCTGGAGACAGCATACGACAGGGCTGTTAAAGATGCCCTGTGGATGGGCTTATGAAGTAGTCGGTAAGAACATTAGGTAGGAGCCTCTGAAAACACTGCCCCAGAGATGCCCTTTGCCAATGGCCTGTTAAGCGCAAGACACTGAAGGTTAAGAAGCAGCAATGGAGTTCATCACTTATGATGACTCTTCTACCAAGGCCCCTTGAGGAGTTCCCAAAGAGAATGGGTGTCAGATATATATAGAAAGATAGATAGATAGATGTGCATCATGTCTTTACTCCTATAAATGCATACATAGGCACACTCATCCTAGCCTATGCCAGATACCCATTTTTTCAACCAGCCCCAGGGGAGCATGAACTGCTATGTGGACTGCAGACCTGCTGCTGTGACTATGATTCAAACCTATGCAGTTTTTATCTCAGTGGCCCATGTGGGTGACATGAAGGTTAGATGTTCAGTGTCTTCAATTTGAAAATTGCATCCTTGGCAAGAGGAGTCTTGTGATATGTAAAACTGGTGTCTGTAATATTGAAGAGATGGGTGTTGTCCTTAATGCAGATGAGAAAGTGTAACTCATACATATGTATACACAAAACATCCATCATCGTGCACAAAGATTGTTCAAGTATCAGGTTTCCAAAACTCTAGATGATATAAGTTAGGCTGTGGCTCATTTTAAACAGCACAAAGAACATATGATATTCTGTATGATACTGCATGCCTTTGAACTAGTAATGGCTCATTTCAAACAGCACATAGAACGTATGATACTCTGTATGATATTGCATGCCTTTTACCTTTGAAAGTTTGCTGGCTAGTACAGCCACAGCATATCTGATGACATATCGGATCTCATCTGCCAGCTGATCATGGATGGATATCTCACGGTACCAGCTGTATACGTGATGGTCCAGGGCCAGGTTGAACAACTGTTAAGGTAAGAAATATATTATGAGCATGAGTTTTGCAAGACATGCACCTTTTTTCAAAATAACAATAACAGTAGGCTTACAGCTCTTGTATCCAATGAAACTACAAAAAAGAACACAGGAAGTTGACAAATTTATCTAAGAAAATATTACAATCCATGAGACTGCTCTTTCTCCCAATAAAGTTTCTATCTGTACACAAATTTCCACTCCAGTACCACTTAGTAGTCTGACAAATATTCTCATGCTTCAAACTATCCTTTAGACAATGCCAAGTTTCTATTTTTCCTTCAACTATGCTTCCCTTCATTGCTACCTGCTCTTGTACTGCCATCTTAAATATGATTCTTATGGCAACTCTAATTCTTCTTAAAATTTTTATTGGCGAGTCTTCTCCAACTATATCACAGCCAAACCAAAATTCAGAACTACTCTATGAGTGTTCCTGAGCAGCTGTGCTCTACATATGTGGCTAGATAGCTAGTAATACAGTAAACCTGTCAGGGGGATGAGGTCAGCCTGGAGTAGGCTCCAGCTGTCTAATCATTATTGAAGAAGTGTTAGTTCCAAGATCATCCTCAACTGATGAGATGATTGAAGATCTAAACTAAAAGTCTTTCATACATTGTTAGTCAGTCTATGAAATGGGAACTCTGCCCTACTACTCGTGTTACAAGGGTGGGCTATCACTAAATCTGTTCCCTATTAGAAATGGAAGTTAAGGAAGTGGCCATTGCATAAAAAGCATGCCATTAAAGGAGCAAAAACCACCTCTGACATAACAAGCACCTCTTAAGGAAGAAGAAGCAGAAGAAGTGCAGCTGCCATGGAAGATACTTCACATGGGGGTCATCAGCTTCAATCCAACCCTTAATGAAGGCATTACCACACAATTTTGGTCTCACCTACAAAAGAAGCTTGACTTAGAGGGATGCCATGATCCCCTGGTTAGGGAAGAAGGCAATGATTTGAAGGCAGATTACAGGAAAAAACATATCATCCACGAAAAAGAAATCTACTCAAGCAACTCCCTAGATCAAGGTGTGAAACTCCTAGTCATTACCTATTTCCTGAGTGGTCAATGAGCAAGTAAGCTTTTTCTTTTTACCATTTAGAAAGAACAACAACAAACCAGACAAAGCACTCAAAAATTCTTTTAAAAATTAACCTTAATCATATACTAAAAACAGAAAAAAAAAACTCATGGATCCAAAACAGATGAGTCTCAGATGTAAGCCAAAATCAAATGAAAAGCACCAGAGGTGAAGAAATAACTTTTCTCAACTTTCTGGGTGCAACTCTTGCCCATGTGACAAAGTCATGACTAATGCATGATACAAGATCCGAATCAAGAGAGTAAATGACAAACCATTTCCTTATTAGTAACCACCTGGGACAGGAGGGAATAAAGTAGAGGAGTACTGGAGGAAAAGAAATGGTGGAAGACTGCATGGGATGGTGTATGCAAGGGAGGCATGTAAGGACAGGGATATGGGGGTTACTCTTTTGCTGTGGCCACCCCTTTGATGGGAGTTTGTGGAGGGAATGGGCATCAGAAATATAGACTGATGGATGGATAGTAACCTAGCCTATCACTCGTTATGAAGTCCAACATGGTAATAAGGGAAAAATCAGTTTATCAACATAGCCACCACTGATGAATTAAGGATACGGAGTGATCTTATCAAATGAATCTACCTGAAGACAAGAGCCAATCACTGCACCACAAAGTTATGTTACTGATGGCTACCAAACACTAGCATTTTGGTGGTACAATGAAAAAGACCCATATCCACTCTATAGTGGCTAGCCATGACCAAAGGTTCAAAAGAATATAATCAAAATTCCAGCCAGGGCAGGGGAATTTCTGGTTACATGTACAGCTTATCTAAATGAGCAATTTTTTCTTGAATATCCCGATGATGACAAAATAATTGGGATATCTTCCTTCAGCAAGATCCTTGTTGTACAATAAGAGCTCCAGGTACACATACTGGGGCTATCTCTTAAGGAAATGGCTCAAGAGCAATACTATAGGAGGGATAAACAAATTCCTATGGCAGAACTGGGAAGAAGGAGTAAAGTAGCATTCATCTGCACTAGATGGGCCTAATCTGCTTTTTGCTTCAGTTTCTTTTACATGTTTCTAATAGGCCAATGGGGAACAGAGAGGTGATCTTGACTTGTTCCTGAAGATAAAGCAAAAAGGTTCAGAAACCACAATCAGAAGTATCCTAAACCCCAGTTTAAGAAGCATTTGGCTTTAAAAGGAATTACATAAATTTCCTAATCCCTTGGCATGGCATGGTCCCCTAATCTCAATATGTCACACCTACACAGGTTGGGGGAGAGGGGCATTCATCCACAAGTAGCTCTTGATGTTCTGGCTCTTAGAGAAAAAAAAATCTCCAAAAAACATGCACCCCTCCCTTCAGGACCAAATTTTGCGAGCTGTCTACCAAACATCAACCAAGGTCAATAGGAAAGAACTCAGGCATAACGAGGCCTGGGTTGTGCTAACTCAGGGACATGTCAACTGGTAATTACAAAAACAGGACATTACCAGTTGATGTCTGTCCCTGAGCTAGCACACCTTTGGGTTCAAATCAGTAAAGCTGCTATATACTACAGCAATAATGTTCTGGTGTAACTCTCCCTGTGTGTGGCACACACAAATGAAAGCTCTCAAAGAGGACCATAAACAACCAAAACACATGGGAAAGGGAATAAACTCAGAAGGAGGGGAAGGTGGGCAAGAGACTCAATAGTGTCATAATACCAACCATAATTCACTTGACTCCAATATGACCATATAACTCCATACAAAAATAATTGGCTGTACCAACACACTACCCATCTGAATTCCTCCAACCTTACTGTTCTTACATCACGGAAAATAAATATTAGCTAGGCAAACTAAGAGAAATGCAAACACAAGAAGTAGTAATACAATGTATCAACCACACTACATATAACCTCCAGATCCCTTTTATGAAGTCCCTGCTGCTCTGTGGCTGCACTGCAATCAGCAGTAGGAAAACTATGGACTTCCTTTGAGCAAGAAGTTCCTTAACGAGACTATAATCCATTTTGTTTACTGTCAAATGATACAGCTTCGCTAAAAGTGTCTTTTTATTTGCAGTTTAACCACAAATACAAAGAGTCTTGTAACATCCAATAAGATATATTTTTTCATGCTTGATCACCATTTCCTATAGCAGCAAGACAGCACTAGGAACAGGCAAAGAAAGGCCACATTCTCTCACATTCATTCTCTAGCAGTCAAGTTCAATGTACTGATATGACAGGCCTGTATGTATCCACAACCAGGCCCCACAGATCTTTCCATGGTTTCTCCCAGCTGCTTCACATGCCCTGGCTCAGTTCACTAACAGCTCATCAACCCCTGTATAAAATATCACTCCAATTCACTCTATCCCATGCATGCCTATCACCTTCCAGCAAGTTCAGGTCCAGATCAATAAAAATATTTTTCACTCTATTATTCCACCTTCAATTTGGTTCCCCTGCTCCATGACCCCTCCACTTCTGACATCTATCTATCTATCTATCTATCTAAATCTCTGAAGCCCGTTTCCTCTGGGAACTCCCATCAAGGCATGGCCACGGCAAAAGAGTCTCCACTTATCCCTGTCCTTACATGCCTCCCTCCCATACACCATTCCTAGCACTCTTCCACTATTTCTCTCCCTCCATGTCACCAGTGGTCTTCTACTCACATCAACCCCTCTAATTGTACTATCATACACTCTCCTTGTAAAATCCCAGTCTTGCATTCTCTCCACATGCCCAAACTATCACAAACTATTACGGTTCACCCATTCTGCCACTCCATAATTCATTCCCTTTGCATTCCCTGCCATATCACATCTCTCAGACACCCTTTCATTTCTTTCTTCATTCCATCTTGTCACACCACATGCACTTCTCAAATAGCTTATTTCCACAGACTGGATTCTTGACCTCTGTGAATCATTCCATGTCCATGTTTCGGTTGCATAGGTCTTGGTTGGGAGGACTTTGTTGTCCCTTAATCCTCTCCTCACCTCCATATTTACACCTCTACCCTTCATTATTCTATCAAGGGACCCAGTGACTCTTCTACCCTGTACTGCTTTCTCCCTTATCTCTCCTTCCATATCACCATACTTGCTCAAAAGACAGCTCATATATACTTAAATTCTCTCACTTCTTCCAGTCTTTTTCCCCCCATATCCAAAGTACAATTTAGAACACTTTCTTCTTTCACTCTACATGGTTTAAGAAAATCTAAACTTTCACTCTTTCCTTTCAAACACCAATACTTTACTTTTGTTTGCATTTACCTTCAATCCCCTACACTTACACACACCATAAAACACACTTACAATCTTCCACAACTCCACTTCACTCTCAGCAAACAACACAGTATCATCTGCAAACAGGCTTGCCACTAGCTACCATATCTCACTGCCACACTCCAACTCTTCACCCCTCTCCCCTACTTTTGCTTTCATCTCTCTTATCACTCCATCCATATATACAATACCCACAGAAAGTCTGAGGAATGGGTAAAAAAAAAAAAATTGTTTTCTTTATTCTAGTACTTAGTACATCCACCACGTGCCTTCAAAACAGCTTGTATGCATTGCAGCATGAAGTCAATAAGGTTTCTGCAGTAATCAAGGTCAATTCCGTTCAACAAGATGTCTCTGATGGCTTCAAGAAGGCGAGGAACTGAAGAGGTGTTCCTTTCTTGAAGTTTAAGCTTCATGTGAGACCACAGCTCCTCAATGGGATTCAGGGCTGAAGAATTCCCAGGACACTGAAGGTCGTTCGTCTGCTTGTCTGACAACCATTTCATGACCTTCTTTGCCTTGTAACATGGCACACTGTCTTGCATAAAGAAGTTGCTGCTGTGGATCTCATAAAAATTCATCATGTGGCCGTGAAGAACTTCAACGTAATGGTCTCCATTCATTGTGATGTTCTTGGGAAGCACATGAAATCCCTCATACCCTAACTCTCCACAGAAGCAACCCTAAATCATGACTGAGTCTAGGTGTTTGACAGTTATATGCACATAATGGGGGTCAAGGGGTTTCATGTGTGAGGGATGTCTCAACTTGCCATGCCTCACTGAACCACACTGGAAAGTTGATTCATCGCTCCATAAGACCCTTCTCCAGTCCTCAACAGTGAAACATTTGGATTTCCTTGCAAAACTGAGATGAGCATCGTGCATCTTACAAGTCAGCAGGGGGTTTTCTGGTCGGGAACGATGAGGCAGGTTCAGGTGTTTCTGGCAGCACTCTTGAATGGTGCAGTCGGCAACACTTCCGAGGAGGGTGGGATAGGCTTGCTTCAATTGTCTTGCTGTGGTGTATTGATTTATCAATACTTGCCTCTTGATAAGCTTGTCAGCAGTTGCAAAAGTCTTTTTTGGACTCCCTGTTACAGATTTATGAGGTGGAACTTCACCTTGTGGGATATTCTTGGCTTTTGCAACGAGGATGTATATGGCTGACTTGCTCACCCCCGTACACTGACAAATCTCCTTCACTGACAGTTTTGCCACCCTCAGGGCAAGAATCTGAGCCTTTTTTGCTGGATGAGGTTCTTGTGTCCCATTCTAAAGTGTGGATGGGCAGATGTGGGGCAAAAAGGAAATGAAACAAAAAAGGGTCTTTGTTAATCCAGCAGCTCATAGCATGCATTCCCTCTCTACTGCTTGTACCATGAGGCACTGATGCACCCCTCAGTCTGTGGAGATGGGATCACCAAGGAGAGTTGCCAAGTACTAATTAAGCAAAATCTGAGCATTCGATAGGCTGATAAACAAGGAAATTCTGAGGACACCCAACCACTCAACAAAAGGCCCCCCCCCATATTCCTCAGACTTTCCGTGGGTACTGTACATCAAAAAGCCACGGTGACATCACATAGCCCTGTCTCACACCTACATGTATCTCAAAACTTTTGCTCAGTTCTACATACACTCTTACACATACATATATCCTCTCTGCCAACATCTCCATACTCATTTTCTCCATATGTCCATACCATTTCAACACACTACCTGCAGCTCCCTCAACCACACTTTTTCCATTACAACACCTCTCTCTTCCCCTCTTATTACTTTCTTGATCAAACTGTTTCATACCATGCATTGTCCTCAAAAATCTAATTTCCAAACTGTCCACCCTCCTCTCTGTATCCCCATGCCTAGCATCCATATGACACTGTTGAGACTAATATACCTTCAAACATACCCATTTTTGTTCTCCCAGGTAATGACCCCTCTTTCCACACATTCTTCAATGTTTCCAGAAGCCACCATCTCACTTCTGCATCAAACTCACATCCCAACTAACCTGTCCCTCTACCCTGCTAATTCTAATAACCCTGTCTTCATTTACATTTACTCAACTTTCTCCCTTCACACACTCTTCCGAACTTTGTCATCAACTTCTGCAGTTTCTCACCTGAATCTGCCACCAGTTCTGTGTCATCAGCAAACAACAACTGACACTTCCTAGGCTCCATCATACTTACCCCTCTCTCCAAGACTCTTGCATTTACCTCTCTCTACTTTCCCATCCATAAACAGATTAAACAGCCATGGTGACATAACACCCCTGCTGCTGACCAATGTTCACCTGGAACAACCCACTCTCCTCACTTCTTACTCATAAACACACCTTACACCCCCTTGATAAAAACTTCTCACTGTTTAGCATCTTTCCTCCCACACCACATATTCTTAAGACCCGGAAAGTGTCTCTATCAAATCTATCAATTTTTTTTTTTTTTTTTATGTTGAAGGCTCCAGTCACGGACAAAAGTCCACATCAAGGTCGGGCCCTAATTGAAATATAGA
>JAYMFT010227918.1:537-11243 GCA_038088735.1 Panulirus argus
GTTAGGCTGTGTAGGAGGGGGAGGGGAGGGAGGGAAGGGATTGGGGATGATGGCAAGCAGGGCCAGTATTGCGGGCTTGGCAGGAGGGACTTCCCCGAGCACTGGGGAAAAAGACCCTTGCTCATGTCTTTCTTGTCGTTCGAACATGGAAAAAGATTTTCTCGTTCTTGAATTGATCTTACCAGTGACATTATACACTTGAAGTCCGTCCCAGCATGATTAGCGGTAGAATTGTTCGGTTATTTCTCTAAAGTTGATTTAATATTACCAGTGGACTTGTATGGTGGAAGCTGATGAAGCATCCATTTAACCTCGAAGGTACGTACAGGTTTCAAACAGGTAGTGGGTAACTGGGTAGTCGGACTTACTGTTGGCCCGGGTAGCGTATATTCATGCTTTGCTTTTAGCTTATACTTTAGGGGATATGCATTAAGAACAGGACTGTTTTTATAATAGAATGATTTCCCAGTAACAGCTACGGAAAGAAATGCCAGAAAAGTGTATGAAAGTAGAATTCACAGATAACTTGCTTTGAGTCATCAACGGACTTAAGTTGTACCTCCGTATTAAAAAAAAAAAAAAAAAAAAATTCCTTAAACAGTCCATATTATTTATACTCTCCACATCAGCTCAGCATTTCTGATCTTCAGTGCAATCACAAACAGCCTCGTAAGGACCTAGAGATTTTCTGGCATTTGCATTCCATTATAGGTTAAGTATGTGTAGGTTTTAGCGATATTCTGTGGTATGAGCCAATGGAGAGTGAGCGTTGTTTCCAAGGGCAAGAGTCAGGGGACCAGTGAACGCTGATGCTCCTCACCTTCTGCACATCACTGCAGCTGGTTTTTATAACCATCGGGAACTTCCCCGCATTGCACCCTCCAGTTAGCGAACTTACTGCGGGGGGAAACCTCTTGAAAGACTCGTGTCCGGCCTCTCTCTTGGCAATGACATGGTGGCGGTCGTGCTCCCTCTGTGCTGTCGACATGACCAAAGATGGTTTTAACAAGAGCAGTAACGAAAAGTTTATTTCAGTCCATATTTATTTGACATAAAACTAAATAACCGTTAACAATATGCGTAGAAAAAGGTTAAAAGTCGAATTCAAGTGGTTCCCCTTAATTCGCTTACATTTATTTGAATTGTTGTAATGATTATGTAAACGCACAAACATGCGTAAGATTATATTTAATTATATAATTATATAATCTTTTGAAACTAAATAAATTTTGAAGCTGTGTAACTCGCTTTGGAGTATATTCCATATTTCTACATCGGAAACAACTGCGCATTTAGACATGTTCAAACAGAGCCCCTCATTTATTTTTTTTTTCTCTTTAGTGACCAGTTGAAACTGAGATGATACATAATGACAGGTTTTGATTTTGTCAGGGTCTTTTTGTCTGAAGACACATTGATTGACATTTTCTTAGTATGATCTTGAAAATAGCGTGACAGCGTTCTTGACCGTAACGTATTCACGGGCCGCCTTGGTCGAGCGCATTGGTTGGAATCATAGTTTCGGCAGTCGGTCCACAGTCATTCCAGCTGTTCATCCAGCAGTAGGGGTTGGTCGATAAAATGGGTACCTGGCTCAGACAGTGATATATATATATATATATATATATATATATATATATATATATATATATATATATATATATATATATAGCGTTAATGAGATATCCTTGGTTTGGGCTTCAGTTGCCCGTACCATCTCATCTACCATAAAAAAAGAATACTGAGAGGATAGGGGAGGAAACGGGATGTCGTACTGTGAAAATCATAAGAAATCGACTTATCTGGAAAGGAACCGGGGACAAACGAATTCAAGTAACACCATGTTGTCACCGTCGCGGCTGCTGGGTTACGTTACAGTCTTTTTTTCAGGGATCTTCAACGAATAAGCTTGAAGGCATTATTGACATACCTCCCGGCAATAGAGGTGAGGTGACTGGTTTAAAAAAATTTTGAGGAAAACGAAGGCTTTTGCCTTGTCATCTGTAGTTTAGAGAGCAGGTTAATCAGTACGTTTTAGTTAACTCAGTGGTCGTATAAAAGATTAGCTGTTGTTTAGCGACTAATCATAGTATAATAATTCACTTAGTGTGGTATTTTTGCATTATTAGTGTATCATTTCTCTGGCGACCAGAGGTATTCTTTTGTTTGGCAAGCAGGTACTGACATGATCATCGTTTGGCATGCAGGTTTCAATGTGGTCATTCAGTTGGTTGCTTCATCGTTTTGTGTCGCAAGCGGTTGCGTCGTTGATTTGTTTGGCGAGCAGCAGCCTCTGGTCTGATCATGTTTAGTCATTGGATTGTGGCCGGATCAGTTGTCAAGTTTGTTTCTTCACAACTCCAAATGTGTACCGCAGGAAGTCATTTAAACGAACTAATCTGCCTTGCATTCTCCATGACCCTGTCATCTTAAGTAAATTTAATGTGCGTGGCCTCCACAGAATATTTTCTCACGTCATAGTTCCTATATCTTCATTACTCGCTCTGTATCCTTAATACTTTTTGCACTGATCATATGTCATTTATATATCCGGGATTTTGAATATCACTTCATACATAATCTTAGTCTGAAAGCAATATTCCTTTATGGTTACAGTTATTTTTCCCGCGCATTACTTTCATCAGAATGATAATGGGTGAAAATTAATGTAATTAATAAAGTCGAAACGCTTCGAAGTTTTCGTATGGTTCATTATCACTAGATGTCTTCTGGTGTTTAACTTGAAAAAATAACTGATATGTTATTATATGGAAGGCTTTTTTATCTCCTCCTTTTATTGGCCGACATGGCACAAGCAAAACATAGCCGCAGTGAAAGATAGGATTTTTGCCAGGTTACGAATGCTCTTCCAGCATCATGGTCTCGGGTAAAACATTTTTTTTTTTTTTTATGTTGAAGGCTCCAGTCACGGACAAAAGTCCACATCAAGGCCGGGCCCTAATTGAAATATAGAGAGAATTAAGAAAGGGGGAAAAACAGACAGGGAAAGTATTTAAGCTGTGTATTCACGTCTCCTGATTTATACCCACATCTGTTTCCGTCTTTTTTCCTCGGAGTTCTCTAATTGTTTGGCACTTTACCTCTAATTTTCCATTGATAGATATATGAAATTATTAAGAGAACCTTTCATTTGTAAATGATCCTCTCTTCTCCGTTCTTCACATGCAGTCATTTGTGGCCCTTTTGTTCCACTCAGACACCATCTGAATTGTGTTTCCTGTATCTCTTCACACTGTCTCTATATTCCATTATTTGTGTCATCTCTACATCTTTACAGTGTCTCAACATTCCATTACTTGTTTCCATCTCTTGCGTCATACATCACTCTTCTTCAGTGTCCCCCACCAAATCTTTCTAATCGTCAATGTCCCAACCCATCTCGCTATTTTCTTGTTTTGGATACAAACTTTATACTCCAGTGAGCAGTGATAGACAGGAAGTACCGATTATTCCCGTGTATAAGACTAGTTGAATGGTGAGGAGTTGCCTGTGAGATGTTTTACATGGATCTTGTTTAGAATTGAAGGCGAAATCTTGACGAACAGATTATTACGTTTTTGTTAATTTCGATTCAGGTTGACTTAAGCAATGGTACTGTTTACCTTTGAAGAGATTATTAGTCTTTTTAGTTGTAGCTGAGACAACACTGTTGTCATTCAGTCTCCCAACCTTGGAAAGGTGCTGGGTGACCTTGGCTGGCCTGTATACTACGACCAGGAGCGCTCCTTTCCCCAGGAAACCTTGACCTCCCATGTGGTTAAGGCTATTCCCTGATGAACACCTGCAACCTCTCTCCCTCCATGACCTTCGGATCACCGGACATGTATCCAGTTTTTCCTTCTTTTGTCAGAGCATCTCGTATAGCGTATAACCTCGTCTTAGACCAGTTGGTCTTCTGTAGTTATTTGCCGGTAACAGCGTTCTGATTATTCAAATAGTTTACAATGAAGAAAAGCAGGAGCCACATGAGACGTGACTTATTTGTTGTTGAAATAGCCGGAAGCGCGAGTTCTTGAATGTAAAACAGACCTAGCAAGAGATGATGACGATTCCTAAAAAATTCGAGATTGTATCCACTTTTGGCGCGTAATAGACGAGTCTACAATATCCGAAGATTGTAAACTTATGCGAGCTTATGTAATATCTAAAGCTATAACTTTCTGGCCACTGGAGACAAGCAGGATAGCCTTTACGTTGAAAATATTTGCCTTAAGATATCATGGTTCTTCTCCCGGGCCATATTGTCGTGAGACCTGTTTGAAATTTTATTTTTTTTTTTTAAATGCCACTTTACCGTTAACTTGACCGCTTTTATATGTTACTAGAAATAGGTATAAGAAAATAATGCTAAAAGTTAGCTGTTTAACTCCGAGCATTGTTCATTTGGGTGTGTTGATAACGCATGTGTTATTTACTGAGGCGCCTGGCATTTGTCTTGCCGGAACACTGGGATGCTGGAGGCAGTTGTTGTTGCGCAAGGTACAGACAGAAGGCAGACCCAACTCACAGTTCAAGGTCACCCCATCACCATCGCACTTGTACAGAGAGAGATGGAAGGGGGGATTTGCTGTGCGTGTATTTCAGTGCTTGTTTGTGGCGAGTCATGCGGTCTAGTGGCTCTTACAGAAGGGCGGGCAAAGGTGAAGAATGATGGAAATGTAGTTGTGTTTTTGGTGTGTATGTTTCAGTGTTTGTTGGTATACTTCATAAGTCTATGTGTTTTAGAGAAAGGGTAAGATGAAGTGATGGGTGAGTGAGGATTGCATTGAGAATTTTAGGCTAGGCTACGTTCACGAACTGACTATACTACCTAAAGTTATATTCCCACTAGGGACAGAGAGGTTTCACAACTTGGTGTATAATGCTGAGAAAGGTCATGGCTGACAGTTGTTTTGTGCAGCTGTGATTAGGGAACTGGTTTGAGAATTTGTTTCCAAGGATTATTGATGGTTCTCATTCAAAAGGATAGGCTCTGCGTTTGTCACGTTACTGGGTGTGATGGTCGATTGATGAATGAATTCACAGTTAAACTGTAGGTAGCACGAATGAGTAATGAGAAGATAGAGGTACAATGAGAGTCATAATTCTTGAGATTTTTGGGGGTATGAGTAAATGATGAGACAGAAGAGGTACCGCCGTAAGCACTGGAAGTTGGAAGGCATGGGTGTCGAAATTGAAGTCCTTTTTGTCCCAGGGAGCTCACACTGCACTGTAAGGACCAGGGAAAGTTGGCAGTCACCAACGCTTTCACCACCAACTCTCGGTACCACACTATGCCACTATGGATCCTATAAAGTGCAGTGATCACCACCATTATTCCTTCACGCTGAGGGTTTGCGCCACACTCCAGAACTTCTTTTTATCTGTCACAGATTAATTGAAGTCTGAAGGTTATCAAGGTAAAGGAGGAGAAGGTCAAGTTATACGGCCCAAACCAGGCACTGACCCTGTGACCTTTCCTGCCCAGGTTCGCCTGCCGCCCAACTCCGTACACCGCTTCCCCTCTCGCTGAAGTATCGCTCATCCCACCAAATTAAATTCGATTAGGCACTATTACTGTGAACAGAGATTTCAGAACATTGTATATATGATTGGACAATGTATATCATTGAAAGAGTGGAAAGTGTAGTCTCTGTTGGAAGGACGGGACAGGTGCTTCGTGGCCAAGTTCAAGATGTTTTTGTGGTCGTTGTGCACTGGCTTCGCGAGGGTGTCTTCCTGCTCCTCGAGGAGGAAGTTATATTTATACATCTTTTTTTTTTTCATGCTCTTTGAAATACGATTTGGTTCCTGTTCCTCATTGCGGGTTGTGCAAATAGAAATCGTGGCGAGATTTGATGTCGGTGACTGATACTTGATACCGTAGACATAATGTTATAAGCGAGTACACTTATGCAATGATGGTTAAAGGAGAATAAAAAGAGACTTTTTTGTCAGAAACCTGAACGCACGATTTCAGAGAGAAGACTCGGCAAAAATTAAAAAAATTTTCATGTTTACAAGAGTAGAATATTTATATATCGGTTTCCTTATATTTCCTTAGTCGCACCGATTATAGAGATCATTCGATTGACCACATTATCCTATTTAAGCATTATAGTGACGGAGGAAATTTTGCTGTTGGTCTGGCATTATCTGGTTACCGCTTGCTAGTCGTCTGAACACTAAATTCATATCGAGTCGCACTCGTAAATATATCGCATAATAGTTGAGAGATATCTGTCGCAAATATCCTGACTGGGTGTATTACTACGCACGCATCCTCGCCGTCAGCTTGATGTGTCCCTATCATTGTGTTATTTTAAAGTAACATAGCATGTGTGAGTGAATGTTAGCGTTATCACTCTATTGCCCACCCCTATTGCCCACCCCGGTTGCTCTGACGTGAGCAAGACGTCATACTTGACAGATATCATTGCGTAGAACCGTGAGAACATTTCTGAATATGAGGGAAGTTACAGAGGTGGGTTGAAGACCCCCATGCACTCAGAACTTTAATATAAGCAGAGTGAAACAGGCTAAGTGGACATCCATAAATACGGAGAGTAAAGTAATACATGCGACAAGTTACAGGGGGTTAAAGGCCCCTCGTATTCACAGTATTGATGCAAGCAAAATAAAGGACGAGTTGGTATCCATAGATGTTGGCTGAGGGCCACCATGTATTTATCACACACACACACACACGTTACTGAACGATGGATACCGTTACGCGACAGGTGTGGTGGTGGTGGTGGTGGTTGAGGGCTGGGGACCAGGCCTGTGTTGTAAGTGTCTCAGACTAAGGAAGTCCTTCGATTGACTTCCTCCTACGCTCACAGTTACCGTTCGCAGAAGACATGTAGGATATTAGCTTTTTTCATAGCATTTTTTTTTCCTTCGTTGTTTACATGTATAGAGTGCTGTATAACGCTGTGAATTATATGTTTTGTTCTCTTGATGATTGAGGAAATTGTGCCTGTACGCGTCTAAGCTAGTCTTTGACATCCAGTGTTTAGTAATGTGCCGTAACAAGTTTTTCATGAGTTTTCATTATTCTTTTACTGAAGCATTTATCTTAAACTTTCCTTATAGTCTCTTGTCACTTGCATTCATTTGCTGGTTGTGTGCACACATTTTATGCACTGGACCAGATGACGTACAATTCTGTTGCGACAGTATGCTGCATAGAATAATGAGCTAAAAATATTTTGATTTTTTACAGAGACATCTGTGTTAAGAAGATTGAGTTGACATGTAACGCCAACATGTGCTAGATCACGTTCGTGTGTGTGCGCGTTCTGGGTGCCTTCCGTAGTTCGTTGTGTTTAACGTTAGCGAGTTCGTTGTACCGTTTGAAGACTGGACACCTTCTCACAGGCCTTGACGTCCAGTCGTTGACATACACATACAAGTTTCCTTGGGTATGCTACCAAGGCTGCCATTATAAGCTGATCTGATATTGTTTAGATACAAATACGGAAACTTCAGGTGCCATGAGGCAGTCACTGTTGCCCAGTCTCATGTCTCAAGGTTAACTGCCACCGATTAGTCAAGTTTCTGATTTGCTTGCCACCTACTCCAGGCGGAGATGTAGTTGTTTGGAGTTACGTCAGGTCTTCAACATAATTTGATACTGAGTGTTTCGGTGCGTCCTGTAAAGAGAATATAGCACAATGTAATTCCAGAACATTTTTGTTTTTAGGTATTTTGTGTTTTTGATAAAGGATGTTTGCTTGTGCGTACCCGTTATGGGGGGAGGAGGGTGGATGATACAGCATATATTAAATAATGAAAGCAGTGTGGCGGGGTCGTGTGCCCAGCTTTGTACGAGGCCTGTGAGAACAGCTCTGTGTCACCGGTACTTACGTTACTGTGGGTATTAAACAGTATTTCATGAATCCTTATTGTAACGTGTTTTTTTAAAGGAGTATGCCTCTGCAATTGCAACAACACCCGCTTTAATTAACCTGACGGTATAAGCGAGGTCATCGATCTTGTTGATGGGCGACATGATGAAGCGTAATTATTTACACAGTGCAGAAGGGAGTTTTATACTCGTTGAGCCCCCATCTCTTGTATCTTCTCTACAGTCAAATAACTTTTTAAACTTGTGGATGCTGTCGGCATTTTAGTAATTCTTCGTTTGCATTGTTCCGTTCATCCACCATTCTTGTAGTGTAAGAATACATCATTACATTTTCTATTTTGTGTAATGTCTTAAGGTTGTTCTCTGTCTATACGTGTCAGCATTCAGGTTTTAAAACGTAAAGCTTGTGATCAGTTCACCCATTTAGTCTTCCATGGTGGTCACATTTCAGAACTCTAGCCTTTTCTTGTAACTCAACTTCTTTAACAGTGATACCAACAACTTTGTTGCCCTTCTCTGTACCTTCTATAATTATTAGCTCTTTGTGCTTCTTTTAGGTGCGGTGACGAAACATGAGAAGCTTGTACTAATTTCGGCTTAATGTAAGACGTGAACAGCTTGCTGAATATTTCTTTGCCCTTGAACTTGGACGCAATTATATTATTTACAATTCTAATATTTGCCAGAAGACAGAGTGTATAATTGACTATTCCCTTGCGCGCACGCGTGTGTGTGTGTGTGTGTGTGTGTGTGTTTATAGCTTCAGATTAGGTCAGAAGAAAACAAATTCGTGTTCAGAGAAGTATTCATTTGTTTGACGGGATAATCAGCTTGTCCTGGATCTGCATGGAATTCATTCAGCGCATAAATTATTATATATCAGAGACGAGTTAGGTCGGTGAGAGCGTGTGTGGTTGACCTCCGTGTTATTCAAAAGCGTTTATGGACATTTGGTTGTGCTAGAGCCAAGGCTAGGTCAGGTAAGGTGTTTCTGTTTAAATGGATTGAAATGTTCCCAGTTAAATGAGTTCCCGTGCAATATAGTACCACGGAAAGCAGCCACGATATATGTAGTTAAGATATGAGTTATTGGCGAAAATTGCACTCTGCTGGGAAATAATGGGAAATAAGAGCCAATGTTGTTGACGCTCGCGACCCACAACACATACCCACCACCCGACCTAGTTTTCCACGTCGCCTCTGGGTACTTATGTAGATCGTGAAGTTTCAGGGGTTCCCAGGAGAGGACAGGGTTAGGAGTGCATTTGGAAGAAGACCGAGCCATCCGGGGGGAGAGCGATAGATAGAACAGGGGAGAGCTTTAGATGAGCCAGGGTCCGGGGGCGATGTGTTGTACCAGGCGCAATCAACCTTGGAGGAGGGTGTGACTCCTAGCAACCACGATTGCCGGAGAATTATTTCGCCTTCGCATCTCGCAGAAAAAGGATTTACTTCTCGACACATGGAAAAGAAAGATTATAGTTTAGAGTTTAGGTAGATTTGAGCTGGTAAGAATATATCCGTGGATTATTGTAAAGCAGGAGAGTTTAGGTAATATTCCTTGGTTATATTTTCTGTCGTAAGAAGGTATCATTTGATGCGTTCCATTGTTAAAAGAAATGTCTTTAGATGAGTTGAAAAGTAACGAAGTCTTTGTTTCTTCTTTTATTTACTTACATATCCGTAAAGAGAGAAAGAAAAGATCTGCTAACGAGTACTTACAGCGAGATTTTGCAACATCGCAAGGCTACCGCGTAGAGTTACGGTATAGCGATAACTGTGATGACTGGTGAGGACAATGACCATTACTTTTGGCACCGTTCACCTTACCCTTGTGTGAGATATGTATACGATATGCGGATGTTTGTTGTTGTGTATGATGCAGTATGCGGCGCCAGCTGTTTTAGGGGCTGTGGCGGCCCGCTAGCTGTTAGCATCTTCGCCCCACCATCCTAGACTTTCCGATATTATGTATCACCCATACTCCTGGTGCCTTTACGTATTGATTAATCTCTTAAAATCCTAATCGTTTAGGATTTTGGAGCATCTGCTCCCATATGTGGATTGGCTCTTCCTCCACCTGTTTATTCGCCAGAGTAGAATCAAAAGACTTCGGTCTCATTAATTTTCAGGCATCCCCTCTCTCCAACTATCACTCATGTCCACTGTGATGTTGCTGCCTTTTCCCTTATTTTATGGATACTATTTTGGCCCCTGCTTTATGAGTTGGCTCCATGTGTCCCTACCACTAAGGCTTGGAACTGTGACTCGAATCTGGCTTCTTTTTCCATTAGTTTCTTTGTGGAGATGTCACACGAGGAATGACCGTTATGATACCTCCTTAATCCCTCGAATGGTGAAGCTATGGAACTCCCTTCCTACCTTCATCTTCCCCTCTTCGTATGATCCTTAATCGTTAAGAGTCAGGCTGCAAACACCTAATAAGCTCTTAAATTGTTGATTATTCTTTTATCTCCCAATTCTCCTTTCAGAAGAGATGGCCATGATTAGGACATGTTTTGCCTGTGCCACTTGGTCGCCATATATATATATATATATATACACACAGCAGTTTCATTTGTAGTTTATATAGTGGGGATAAATGGTGATATAGCACAGGAAGTGTGGCGGAGATAATTGTGGTTGAGTGTTGTCAACAAGCAGGTGTGATCAAGATTACGCCTACGGCTTTGTCTTCTCAACTCTGTTCATATGTTGTACTTTGCGATTATGTTCGTCCACGCGTTTGTTTGCGGCCGTGCTCACACACACACACACACACACACACACACACACACACACATATATATATATATATATATATATATATATATAT
>JAYMFT010227929.1:0-11243 GCA_038088735.1 Panulirus argus
TGCACATGATCTAGTATATGCATAAAACCACTGAGAAAATGAAACACAAAAGTTCCCAAGTGCACTTTCGTGTAATGATCACACCATCAGGAGAGATAGAAGAATGAGATAGATCAGTTCATTTTCAATCCTGTATTCCTTGATAGAGGAATTGATGATGTAGAACAGTCATTTGATATACAAGGAAGAGTCATATATCAACTGACTGTTCATCTATCACATTCTTGTATCTCCCCTGACGATGTGATCATAACATGAAAGTGCACTTGGGAACTTATCATGTTTCATTTTCCATGTAGTTTTATGCATTTATATATATGTGTGTGTGTGAAGGTGGTGAAAATAAATGAGCTAGGAAAAGAGCCCTGTGTGAAGACACCATGAGAGACTGATTGTACAGTGGCAAAGGGTGAGAGTAAATGAAGCTCAGGGAGTGGAAGAGGAAAGGGAGGTATGAAGAAATGCAGTGCTGGCATGTACGAGAGAAATGTGTGGTATGCAGAATGTAGGGGGTGGACAGGTAAGAAAGAGTAATGGCTGGTGGGATGATGAAATAAAGTCGTCAGTAAAAGAAAAGAGAGAGGTGTATGGGAAGTACTTACAGGGAAAGAGCACAAGTGATAGGGAGATGTACAAGAGAAAGCAGCAGGAGGTCAAGAAGAGGGTGCAAGGGCTGAAAAAGGGGGCAAATGAGAGGTGGGAAGGGATTGGGGCAAGAATCGGTAAACTTCAGGGAGAATAAGATGTTTTGGAAGGAGTTCAATATTGTGAAAAATACAAAAGAGCAAATGGGAACATCAGTGAAGATGGCAAATAGGGAAGTGGTAACCAGCAATGAAGAGATGGAGTGCATTCTTAAAAGTATTGTTAAATGTGTTTGATGATAGGGTGGTGGATTTTGGGTGTTTCGGTTGGGGAGATATGCTGAGAGTCATGACAGGTAGTTTGGAGGAGCTGGTGAAAGCCTTGGAGTAGGATAAAATTTGACAAGATGACTTGAGTGGATGGTATAGCAGTTAAATTCCTTAAGAAAAGAGAAGACTGTGTTGTTGATTGGCCAGCCAAATTAAGATTTTTAGTTTATCCATAGATCAAGGTGAGGTGCCTCATGTTTGACAATGCATGTATTGTGCCAATGTATGAAGGCAGGGGGAACAAAGTGACTCTTCGAATTACGGATGTATAAGTTAACTGTTGAGTGTATCTAGTAACTTTTATGGAATTGTGGTTATTGTAAGGATGATGGCATTCACAGAGCATCATCAGACTGGGGAGGAACAATGTGGTTTCATGAGTGATTGAGGATGTGTGGATCAGGTGTTTGCATTGAAGAATGTGTGAGCAATATTTAGATAATCAGAAGGATTTGTATAAGGCATTTATGGATGTGGAGAATGCATATGTTGTTTATATATATAATGAATATATTGTGTTGGAGGAAAGCTGTTAGAAGCAGTGAGAAATTTTAAGACGTGTGTGGGTTGGTAGAGAGGAGGGTGAGTGGTTCCAGGTGAAGCTGGGCCTGCAGCAGGGGTGTGTAATGTCACCATGGCTTAATATGCTTATGGATGGGATGGTGAGGGAGGTAAATGCAAGGCTCTTGGAGAAAGAGGCAGGTATTTATCGTGTAGGAGGGAGTGATTCAGTTGTTTGCTGATGAAATGTCACGGAAAGCAGATTCGAGTAAGAAACTGCATGAAACTGCGTAAGCTGGTGTCTGAGTTTGGAAGGGTGTGAGAAAGAGAAACCTTTGTTACCAGTGCAGCAAATCCCTATTCTGCAGCCAGGTGACACCGGCACAACAGACCCTACTGGGCTCACTGCTACCGTGACAAGGGACCCGAGACCCCATCATCACCGGCACCAGACCACCACCACCAGGACCACGCGCCTGACCTCCTTCCACTTCCTTCAGCGGTCGCTGTACACCCTTCAGAAACGCCTACTTTCCTCCCGTCTAGTCTTAGGTCTTCTCGTGGTTCACTGGATTTTGACCAACAAGAAAGGCTACATCACACACAACAGGCGCTGTGTCCGCCTCCCAGATTTCCGGCCACTCCAATCCTCGCTAGCATTGGACTGGCAAGCCAAGTACATCATTCAGGTTTTCATCTCGAAAAATGAGGAAGAAGTAGAGTAGTGTAGCGAGTTTTTTTTTTTTCCAGTATCGCTCTACGGCAACCTTTCGTGGTGGCAGGTCACAGCCAGTGACCTCGCCTGACACTTGATTCTCATGGGATTGAGCTTCGGAAGCTCGGTCTACCTGCATAGAGTAAGGAAAGAGCTTGCGACTTCCGATCGTAACTAGCCACCTCTTGGTTGTAACAGTCAGTAACGTCTCTGAATCCCATCAGGAATAGCCTCTTTCAGACCGCCGTCGTAACCAAACCTCCCTGCATCTTGTATATACCTTGATATCACCGACGGGAGTAGAGTTGTCAGCCTAGTAGTTAGGAACACAAGACAACCAACTAGCGACAGGGGAAAAAATATTAAAGAGGGTTGTGCAAATGGGAGTCTTGAAAAAAAAATTTTGTTGGTAACTACATTGTCGGCAATTTACGAAAATAAACTATTTTCCGAGTATTAAATTTCTATCAATTCATGTCTGAAAAGACTGTCAATGACAAGACCACATTCAATTTTTCGGGCACTGACACCTCATATCCTCCCAAGGAAGACAGACGTTTCGCCCCTGACTAGCGCCATTACGAATTCTGCCATGACAGCGATTTGGGATCCGTTGTGGGCACCAATAACCGTCGGTAGCATTCCTTCTGTTGATTCCTGACACCGCGCGTTTCCCACCACAATCCTACACCTGTAGCACTACGCCCTTGCTCCATCATCTCTGTATATTACCCAATATAAAACAATTTTTGCTATTTTTTCGTGTTCCATACTAAGTTCCATGAATTAACTAATCAAAGAACTACCGCTACATGTAGTTCACGATGTGGTCATTTAAACAAGTTCTTAATTTTTGCATTAAAATAGAATAAATACATTCAAAAGTAAGATACTGTACACTATGTGTAAAAAAGTAGGCCCTTGTGATGTAACATCGTGGAAGTTATGGAGAAGGGTATTCATCATTCACAGTTTCAGAAAATTAGTACGTGTAAAAGTAAAGAATGTGTACAATAAAATGAAACTATTTTTATGTAATATTTACAGTATAACGCGGGAATCAATTTACCAAGGTGATTGTTGCATTGTTTACATGTAACCGCGTGATGTTCCTGTGTGTGATATTGGTATCGTTGGTGAGAAATTTTGGCATGTTCCATGAACTTAGAATCTGTTGCGGGTTTTCACCCGTAACCATGGCTTCACAGGATATTTGTGTGCATTCTGGTGCAAAGAGAAAGTGAGTTGTCCTGTCTGTACTTCAGAAAATTGACATCAGGTGTCTGGAAAGAAGTGAACCTCTTAACAGGGTAATAATCTACAACACTGCTTCATCCACAGTTTATGACGTTAAGAGACAAAGTTTAAATGCTGAAATTCCATATTGATGCCCTTAAGAAAACGATGAAAGTGGAAGAACGTAGAATCCCTACGCAAGCCTAAGCTAACCCAGTTAAATGAAGTGCTGTTAGAATGGTTAAGTATCGCCGATCATGAGGAATATACATCACTAGCCCCATTTATTATGAGTAAAGCAGAAGAGTTATGTGAGAAGATTGTGCTTGGATAAGTGTAACTTCTTTGGTTGGTTGACTAGATTCAAGGAAAGACACGACATTAGTCCTTTGGATATTTCTAGTGAGCAACTGACAGCAGATTGGGAATCCACGCAGAAGTATTCCATCACATCTGCTGAACGTGTTTGATTAGCATGGCCTGACACCGGGACAGATTTATATCACTGTTATGGCGCGGATTGCCCACGTTTACACTGGCAGGTTGTGATGAAAAGAATGTTTCAGGATTTAAGAAATACAGGGATCGATTTATAGTGTTGTGGGCTAATACAGCAGGAACCAACAGGGTGAAGCCCTTAGTTGGCGGAAAGTACATGAGGCCACGAGCCTTTAAAGTTTAAAGGTGTGACTCATTTACCTGTACATTTTAAAACGCAAGGTATTAGATGAATAGATAAAGATATATTCCATGAAAGGTTGCATCAGTTTGTGCCTGAGGTCACCACACTTCAGAAAGATTGGAATGTTAGAAGAAAAAAAAGAAATAATTATAGATTGTCACGCTTCCCCTCCCCCTCAATGAATTTCTCGGGGGACATTTTTGCAACATTATCTTCCCCTGGATCAATTTGTCACTCAGAAGATGAAATGTATCCACACAGGAGAGACTAAGGAGCTTGGTTATCTTTAACTATGTTGTAATTAAGAAACGATGCAACATTAAGTACTGTTAAGTATATATTGTGGCTTGCATGACGCGGCGTGCAGGGCGTCACAATACGTTGCCCATGGAGGTATTGTGGACTAATGTAATATTCGCGGATGCCTCACCTGACGAGAAAGAATATGAGGTTTTTTTCTGGTAGGCTAGCTAGACCCATATCTCAGGTCACTGATGTTTTACTATCTGCTTCTGACTTTGAAGAGAGAAATAAAGAATAGTGGATGAGGATGGATAATAAGGCTAGCATTTTTACACTAGTGACCGGGATCCCATTGATAATCCCATTGATAATATTGTGAAATTGATGTCGGTGAGCGATCTAAGAAAAGTTCCGAGGAAGAATCAACAGAAGGTGTAATTACATGATGTCAAGCTGATGAAGCGTTGCAGCTTCTCATGAATTTTTTTTGAAGAATTGTAAGGTTACACCCCCCATGATGATGTTCAACTACACCTGATACACTTAGGTTTCCTTAAGAAAAAAGGAGATATGCGGCGACTATTGCGAACGCATATGGAAAATTCACTGATACATTCATCCATCACCTTCGCGGTGCTGCATCCAGTGTCAAGCCTTGCAGCTGATATGTCGAGTCCTATACTTAAACTAAAGCGAAGCCATGCGTAACTCCAGGAAGGTTGAGCACTACATTAGAGCCCAGCCATACACCAGTGAAGCTCTGCCCAACACTTGTAGTTCAGCCCTACACCTACTTACAGTGGGTCCTAGTCTTACACTATTTGATGTTACCGTAGAGTTGTTTAATATAAATGGAATTCTTGATGAAAGCAGGTTATTAAGGCAGTTGCCAGTAAAACTGAAAAGTGCTTATTTTTCCTGTGGATATATGTAACATAAGTGTACGGTATTTAAGTATACTCGAGAAAGATCATTCATTTCTTAATTTTCTTTTTCGACTCTTAAAAAAGTTTATCATTTGTATTACGGAACGTGTAATTTGTGATGTAGCTTGAAAACAAACGAAGAAAATAAGTTCCTTAATCATTCATATTAGAAAATGTTTTTATTCAAGAAGTTCATTTCTCATGTTTATTAGCAGAAAAAGTTCAAGACAACAGAAAACTATTTTATCTGATAAGTTTATTCGGATCTTTAGATGATATAAGCCTATTCAGGCAAGAATTTGAATGTCAGAAAGGTTGCAGTTTATTTTGTGAAGTTCACTGAAAATTTCTATATAGTACTGCATATGTCTATTTAGTTATGTGAAATATATTTGTCAAAATGTAACAAACAGAACAGGAATGTGAAGTTGTGATTCCAGTGCATTTCATTTGATGTTATTTTCTTCTAAGATTAATGAAAATAGAAATACAAGTCATGCACAACACGGTACAGTACGTTTTATTGTGTAGGGCTCTGGTGTAATGGCTGGTGTATTGCAACGGAAGTCTGCAAATGAGGAACAAATAGGTTAGTGTACATTTTTTTGTATGACTGTGTATAATCTTCTTGAACGGGTTAGATGTAGTACGTGTACGAATTTTTCATTATTTTCTAGCAATCACATTTTATTCTGTTATACGGAAAATTGGTTTAACCGGCACCATCAAGGTGCCGGACTATGGGAAGCCTAGACATCACCCACCACTACAACACTATAAACACCGTTTCATCTTATCCCAAGACCTTCCATGCCCACGATGCAGCTACTCGTACCTTAAAGAAGATACTAAAACTACTCAGTTGTCCTGCACACACTGCGCATAAACGCACACAGGACACTTTATGACAAGTAGTCATTTGCGTGAGCTATATATATATATGTATACTTATGATTATTGCTTGACCGATTTTTATAGCTGGCTGCCATACCAGTCGCGTACAATGGCTACACCGATATAACATTTAAACTCTACAAGGGAGTTCCCTATGGAGCATTTTTCACCTCTCTTGTCTCTTTCTACATGAACTCCCATTATCTTAAACAAACCTCAGCATGAAGGTCCCTTCATATGCAGATCACAGCACAATACACTTTGTAGAGATGTAGACGGGAGAGTGTGACTTGAGTCTGAGAAGTGTGGCTTCTGATAGGTGTATGTCTGGTGAAGTGGGAGGGCTGATATTTAGTGCTGTTGAATATGTAATTTATGTGAATCGATTTCCATCATAAGTGCTAGAAGTTTTATGTAAGTGCCCATGTTCACTGTCAGTAAAATTAAATGTACCGTATTTATTCTAAGTATACTATCTTTAATGACTGGTTTAAGTTTAGGAGGAGGCGAATGAAGGATATGAAGAGCACAAAAAAGATGGAAAAGAGACATTAGCTCAATGAAGGAGGAAAAGCGAAGGTGACAAATAGATATTTTTTCCAGTGTACACATTGATTTATAAGAGTCGTGTTCAGCAATATTTTTTTTTTATTTGCACATTAGACAAGAGTTTGACACGAAACTCCCAGTCATATGGCACAGGGAGAAGTGAAAAAAACATTTGAAATAAAGGATAGGACCGAGAATCTTGTGCACCACGAATATTCCCAGAATGGTAAATAAGCTAACCATTAACCAGAAGATGGGTAAACAAACAAACAGAAATAGTAATACAATGACAGACGTCTTTTCTTTGGGAGAATGAAAAGTGTTTATGTTAAATGAAAAAACCTGAAATCAAAGAAAGCTTATACTGATTGTAGATTAACACGATTTGTTATGATTACTATCTTACTTTCACAAGTGCAACATTGGGAAATCTGTCCCACACGAGGAAGCCTTCCTCACCCGATTTCCCTTGCTTCTGACCTTTGAAGATCCGTCCAGCTGTCCCCACCGTGATACCCATACCTGTACGAAAAGAATGAGTTTTCTTACTACCAGCGTGCAAAATTTCTTAAAAATCATAAGAGGATATATATATATATATATATATATATATATATATATATATATATATATATATATATATCTTCCTCGTATTTGTTCGCCGTTTCCTTTGGTGAGCGCCTGGAACAGACGAAGAAAGGCCTCATTCGTTCACATCCATTCGCAAGCTGTCATGTGCAGTGCATCGAAACCACAGCCCCTATCCACAAGCAGGCGCCAGAGACCATTCCTTTGTTAACCCACGGCCGCTTAACATGCCATGGTTCTGTCGAATGACAGCACGTCGTGCCCTCTATTCCATATTGTTCCAATTCACTCTATCCCATGCATGCCTTTCGCCCTCCTGCATGTTCAGGTCCTTATCACTCAAAATATTTTTCACTCCATCTTTCCATATTCAGTTTGGTTTCTCCCTTCTTTTCCCGTCTACTTTTTAATACATAGTTTCTTTGTCAACCTCTTCTCACTCATTCCCTCCATATTTCCATACCATTTCAGCACATCCTTTTCAGCTTTCTCAGTCACGGTCTTTTTATATCCATCCCTCTCTCTTGAGCACCTCACACTGCATATTGTCCTCCAATATTTCATGCCCAACACATCCACCCTCCTCAGCACATCCTCATCTGTAGTCCAAGTCTCGGATCCAAGCAACGCCGTTGGGACTTATATACCTTCAGACATACCCTTCTTCACCCTTCAAGATAACAAACTTTCTTTCCAGACATTCCTCAGTGCTTCCACAATCTTCGCCCCTTCACCCTCGCTGTGACTCGCTTCTTCTTCCTTGGTTTCATTCGCTGCCATGTCCACTCCCATTCATCTAAAACACCACTTCTTCCACATTTTCATCATTGAGACACACTTCAACTAACCTATACCTATGCCCTTCTAAATTTTGCTTTTCTTCACATTTACTCTCAACTTCATCCTTTTGCACACACTTCCAAAGTGAGTCACCAATTCCGACAGTTTCTCACGCGATGTGCCACCAGTGCTGTGCCATCAGCAAACAACAACTAAATAACTTCCTTATCCCCTCATTTCCTACTGACTGTATACTCGCCCCTCTCTAAGACCCATGCATTTACCTCTCATCAACCCATCCATTAACAAATATAACACAGCAATGATGACATCACACACCCCTGCTGCAAACCAACCTTCACCTAGAACCTTTCGGTCTCCCCTCTTCCTACTCATATACACGCCATACATTCTAGATGAAAACTACTCACTGTTTGTAGTAGCTTTCCTTCCACATCGTATATATTCGTAAGACCTTCCACAAGGCATCTCTCTCATATGCTTTCTCCGCATCCATAAATGTCACATACAAATCCTTCAGTTTTTCTGAACAATTTTTACAGAAATTATACAGGGGCACTATACATTTATTCTGCCGATCCTCAGACGCCTTCCCATTATACTTATATATATATTGAAAAAATCTCTACTAACCCATCAACAACACTCCAGGCACCTTGCCACATTTCATCTTATGCAAGGCTTTCATCGCCTCTTTTCTATTCACCAAGCCACTCTCTATGCCTCTATCATTTCTCATACCACCCCGACCCAAACACCCTACATGTTCCACCCTGTCACCAGAAGTTCAGCAGTCCAAAACATAGTCACACCACCTCCTCCTCACCTCTTTCTTCACTGCCTGTTACCATTTCCCCCTGTGACCCCTTTTCTGATGTTCCTATGTGTTTTCTTGTTTTTGTTATATTGTTAACCTCCTTCCAAAGATCTTATTCCCCCTGAAGTTCACTGATACTCGCTCATCCCAACTCATTTGCTCTCTTTTTTCAATCCCTGCACCGTCTTGACCTACTGCCAATTTATTTTGTGCATCTCCCAATCATTTGCATTTCTTTCCCAGTAAGTGCCACCCATATACCTCTCTTTTGTCTTTTACCAGGTGAAATGGGGGGTATTAAGGGAAACAGTACCGACGTGTGCAAGGGAAGTGTGTGGGATGAGGAAGGTGGGAGATGGGTACGTGAGAAAGGGCAGTGTATGGTGGGATGATGAAGTAAAATTTCTAGTAAAAGAGAAAAGAGAGATACTTGCACCTCCTTCACAATCCCATCCAAAAACAATTTAAACAGCCATAGTGACATCGTACATCCCTGATGCAGACGCGCCCTCACTTAAACCACTAACTCCTCTCTTCTTAGTTTTACTCATGACCTACTTTCTTGATCAAAACTCTTCACTACTTTCTCCTGATCCATAAATACTACAGTACAAGTCCCTCTGTTTCTCACAAGTATTTCTTTCACACATTCTTCAAGACAAACACCTGATCCACACATATTCTATTTAATTCTTTATTATAGATTCCCTATTTATCATATTTTCTACTCCTTATTCATGTTCTTTTTTCCATTACCCTTTTCCTACAGAATTAAAAAAAAGGAAAAAATGGGGTTATCTATCCAGTGTTTTTCATACCATCACCGAGGAACATGATGACATTCTTGGCTACGTTGGTGACTTTGGGCTTTTGCAGTGCCTCCTCCAGCTCCTTCCTGCCATGTTCATACCAGTACGAACTCTCTGCCAGAAGAAAACAAATGTCGGTAAAACTCAAATAAGGTCAACGGCACACTGTAAAGACTTGTCTTCATCACCTCTACAAGTACATTACCATTGAAAACACATAAATGTTACCAGGCAGACTTATAGATACTTGTCTAGAGCAGGAAGAACACCATGTTACCAGGCAGACTTATAGATACTTGTCTAGAGCAGGAAGAACACCATACAACACATTCTCTATAACTTGCTCGTAACAGAGTGGACTCAAAAGAAAATTAGCAAGAACAAGCCATCCCACCAAAGGCGCATGAACATATATACACTATACCTAGCCTTACAAATCCCAACATAAATTTGGAAACCAAAGGAAAAAATTAGACCCTGTATACATTACATTAACATGCTCCTCCCTATCTTAAACGTTAGAAAATTCGTCCAAGTCAGCTGCTGGTTAGGGAGATTGTCTTGATGTGATTACCTACCACAGTTGCGATGAAGGGAGGTAATTGTAGACTTTCTTTAGTATCTTAAAATATCTTGAATGTATTTATGCCATGTGAATTTAGTTTCCTTGCTGAGCTTGTTCCACGTAATTCTTTACATATCTTCTACCGTGAGTTTCACTTAGATTCTTACTAATTCCTCTTGCCAGCTTGTCATTTCTGATTTTGAAGAATGATTTATATTGTCTCCGTTAAATACATCCACAAAGTACGTAGAACACATTGGTCAGGAGATCATACAAGGGTCAAAGGGATAATGCAAGAATCTTGAAGTTCACACAGGAGTTATTCTGGGCAATTTATCAGTTGACTAGCTTTTGCGTTTTCTAGGGGATACATTTTGACAAAAGCGGTACCTCTAGATTCCTTAGAGTTGATATAGAGTGTAGGATTTTAGGTGTAGCATCTCCTACGTACCTGTCTCTTGAGGTTCCGGTGATGGGTAGACGACCTCGGTCTTGATGGAGACGGCCGTTAAAAGCAGCGGCAGGGCATTACACCACCGTAACAGATACATTCTTCCCTTCAGCGAACCAAGGTATCAACCTGCGAAAAGAATAGTTTTCAAATACGGCCTTCTTGATATGTACAATTAATTAACGCGAAGACATATTACGAACCGTTAGGTTTTAACAAGGTAAACATATGTGTTACCAAACAATTCACACATTTAAGAAATCCTTGCGTGTCTTCTTCTCCTTCCCTTGAGGTAATGTCAGTAAAGAGCGGTATTCACTATATTACTTCAAATGCTTCAATAATACAAAGGGTAGCGTAGCCAAGTGGTCATCATGCCAAGCTACCAAGCAAATGGTACGAGGTTCGGATCCTTGCTGTTTGAGCGTATTATGTATTCTGTGAAAGTGCTCGTTTATATACATTACATTTGTGTGTTTATACATGCATATATATATATATATATATATATATATATATATATATATATATATATATGTGTGTAAAAGGTCG
>JAYMFT010227940.1:0-11243 GCA_038088735.1 Panulirus argus
ACCTATGCGCTCGACCCTGGGCGGCCCGTGAATGCGTCACGGTCAGAGACGCTAACCGCTACACCACGGAGGTCCATGATAAGATACATAATGATTAGCATTGTTCATCATTGCTGTACATCAAATGAATGCAGTGCAAAATTATGGATGATATGTAGTTCCCTTGATCCATACGTGGTGAGTCAAGTCTTACCACCGCCACCAGAATTTACTGAATATAGAGTTGGATTAGCATGACAGCCCCGGGAAGTAACAGCTTTATGTCAATCACCCACTCATGATACAAAGGAATGTAATTACGAACATATCACTAGGTCTTTGAGAAGCTGTCTGTGATAATAGAAGAGTTCAGAGATGCAGAGCTTAATGTTGAGAGAGTAAAAGGGCAAACAGATAACTAATACCAGATACGTCAGTACGAATTAGACTATGAGAGTGCACACATTGTTAATTGTGGACCTATACTCTCAAAATTTAACTCTGTGTGCAAATATACACCAATTCTTTACCATTCCTCTAAAATGAAAATATAACTATACTGTATTTCTAAATACATTATGATGAAAGTAAAAACTTCTTTTCATATATCCATTCGTAACAGCGCCAGCCTGAGCGGTAAGAGCAGGAAGTTAAGGAGTCTAGATATCAAGGGTGATGGTCAACAGAAACGAGAAAACCTAAAGAAACTAGAAAGTGTAGGAACTCTCCAGTCATCAAATACGGGGGAAAATTCCTCTGTATATGAAATCTGAAACCATTAAGGATGAAATATGAAAATAATTGAGTAAGTGATGTCAAGATACGGCACAGAATAACATATTGCTACAGAATGAATACGAAAAAGAATAGAAAATATGACAAAAATGTGTGGTGTCAGAAATCGTTACATTATGGTGCGTCAATTAGAAGCTAAACTGGTAAGGCATAAATGTTCAGTATCGTCTTTGCAAAGAGAACTTATGTGAATAAAGTGTAAGGTCTGAGTAAGTGTGTGGTGCTTGTAAGATGGCAGGACTAGCCCGGTAATCCCATTTTGACGAGATAGGAAGTAAGACCAGCAATCCAAACATTGAGATTGCAAGATGGATCCGTGCACCACTTTGACGCTCTTCAGTCAGGACGGGAGTACCACTCTGGGTTGCTTATGTCAACAGCCTGCTACCTATTATATGCATAATCATTCAAATACTATCAGCGGCAATTTAAGCCACATACTTGTGTTCAGAGTACACATAACAAGAGAAGGCATGGGGATTAACAAAGAAAGTGATGATTAGATAGTTTTGGATCTTTATTTTTGCCACGAGATTTATAAAGATTAATCTACTTTCACTACGAGGCTAGGCTTCGTTTTCATGTCCTCTGAATCTCTGTCTTAGGGTGATAACTACCATACTTTTAACTTCTGCTTTATCAAAACACATATGCTATCAGTTTCTGTGTTGTCTCTTATATAAAGCATATTTTTCCCGCAAAATATTCACTCTTATCCAGTACATGCTGCTTTCAGTTTAGCTTATATATTATTTGATCGCTGAGACAGGACTGCTGTGTCTTACATTCTTCATACTAAGCTGCCAAGTTAGACTTTAGGTCTGTTACTTAGCTACATTACCTTGTGACTGCACTTTCTTTATTCATTATCCTTGTGTTTGCCATGGACAGCTCCCATGAGGTTTTCTTCCCAAGCATGTACCTTTTGTCAAATAGAGACCCTTTTGATATTTTTCAAAACTGAATTGTCTGTTCTTTATGCTAGATTATGGAAATAGTGTGATAATCATATGTTAGTATTCAAATATCACGAGATCCCTTATAGGTGCAGACTGATAACCAAATTTATGCAGTCATTCATCATATTCATTCTATAAATGTTATACAATAATACTTTTAGTTAATGAATAAAGAATCGTCAGTGATGAGGAATAAACATCTCCAGCGAAAATGCTTCACCAGCTTTAGGGTCAGAACAAAGACATGAGTGGCCCATATCTCATGATACCTTCCACTGGCTTGGCCTCCAAAATACCTTGTTAGCAATAATTCATCTCCTGACATACCGAGAGTGAGTTCATAAGGGATTCGTGGTTAAGAATACTAATTAGGTCTACACATTAGGTTGCTTGCATAATGTGCAGGGCAGTAGACACAGGTTTGAGCACGAGATAATAGATGAATGTACAACGCGGCCCTCCTCCAGTGCAGCTCTATGTCCCTAGCACCAATCTGGTACCACTGGACCGAGTCTCTGGGTTACTCTAGGGAAGCTACGTGACTGGTGAAGGCAGAGGGCTTGACTCAGAAAAAGGAGTGTCTCTAGCGTGACGACTCAGCAGCAGCAGCCCTCTTGCATCCTTTGGGTGGTCATCAAGTCATAATCGGGGACTCTGGAGCCTTGATGACACGGGAACTCACTGAGATACAGAGAAGACCCGCAGAGACGCCTCAGCACACTACAGCCAGCCCAGTGCTGAGGCAAGATGAGCGGCGGCCACCAATCCGCCTCCTGGAAAAAAACCTCCGCGATCTTGGATAGAGGCGGCGAGGGTTCGCCGTCCCCACCACCACCAGCATCAACACCATCACAGCCACCACCGGCAGCGACATCCGCATCTGTGCAGTTAATGAATACGTCAGTCACAATATAATTCAGTACAGGAATTGATAAGTACAAGAAAACTGAGAACAAGTATATCAAGATAAAAAAGGAGTGACAAGACCTTGAAAAGAAGACTGTGGACAAAGTAGGAAACAATCCAGAACTTTTCCAGTGATTCAATAGGAGCGAAAAGCTGGTTAAAGCGCAGCTAAGCAGGATAAAGCATTCAGAGGAAAGAGATGTACAGAAAGATGTGAAGATATACGACAAGCTACGTGACAAGTTCAAATGTTTTTCCACAGTAGATGACACTAGTCCAATCACCTACGAGATGGGATAGTGAAGAGATCTAAGAATGTGCTGAAATAACTAAAGATAATCAGAAAGAAAATGGATGATTAGTTGCAAAGGAGAACCTACCTAGGCGAGAAACAATGTGGATTTCGGGAAAGGACTTTTGTGAGAGAGTGAGCTCTTTCTTAGAGAAAGTAGGGGGATGGAGGCACTGTTCCTAGACTGCCAGAAAGTTTTTGACACTGTATCACATAAGAAGATGGTGAAGAATATTTCCTTAATGGAAAGGAGGAAAAGGTACGTGCGAGAGGAACCTTCTGCTAATGGGTTTGAGTCACCACTGGCGTGCCACAGGGCTGGATCCTGGAACCATGTGAAAGACTTGCCAGATGACTGGACGAATTCATAAACAGGTTTGCCGATGATGCTACCGTCATAAAGGATGATGAAGATTGCATCCACTTAAAAGGGGACCTTCACCAACTCCAATGTTTGTCTGATACGTGGTTGACGAAATTCAACCCAAGTAAATGCAAAGTAATGAGAAGGAGACACTTAAAGAAAGCCTAATTACGAATATTATGATGCGGGAAGTACACTACAGGAATGTGCGTGTGAGTGGGACTTGGGAGTAAACACGGTACCTAATTTGTCGTCAAAGCTCCACTTTATTTGCGGATTTTAAAGGAGTTAATCCGTATACGACCATATACAGGGATTGCAGTTAAGTCTATAGATGACGAAATCTTCAGCATACTATTAAAGAGTATATTTGACCAAAACTAGAATATGCTTCTCAAGATAGCAAACGTATAGAGAAACGATAGAGAAGGTCCAAAGATAGGTGACAAAGATGGTACCCAAATAAAGAGAGGTGAGTTATAATGAGAGTTTAGAGGCCATAGATTTGCCCTCCATGCAGGGAGTATACCGATCACAGCCTTTCTTAAAAAATTTAACGATGTCGACAGTGAGTTGCTTTTCGAAAGATGCAAAGGGAAAACAAACGTAAGATATAATTTCGTAACATCAGAACAGTAGATGCATTAAATACAGTAAGTAATGAAATCGTAGATACTGAAAACATACGAAAGTTTCAAAAGTTGTATGATAGTAGAGAAAGTTTAAGAGATAGGGGCTCCATCAACGTAGAACTCTCCCCTCTTGCTGCACAAAAGAGGTAATTACATACACACACACACACACACACACACACACACACACACACACACACACTCCATGTAAGGTGACCACCCTACCCTTCCATATAAGTTAACTACCCTTCCCTTCCATTAATGTGACTACCCTACCCTTCCCTGGGAGGTGAATTCCCTACCTTTCTTTGCAGGGTGACCTCCCTCCCCTACCCTGCTGGATGACTTCCCTACCCTTCCCTGCAGAGTGACCTTTCTACCCTTCTTTGCAGGGTTACCTCCTTATCATTTTCTGCAAGGCATTCATCCCACCATTCCCTATATGGGGATCTTCCCTGCAGGGTGACCTACTCATCCTTCCATGTAGAGTGACCTCCCTACCCCTCCTTACGATATGACCATCCTACCCTTACCTCTAGGGTGAACTCACTACCCTTTCCTACAATTTAGCCATCCTGCTCCTCCCTGCAAGGTAATCTCCCTGCGCTTCCTTGAAATTTAGCCTCCCTACCCTCACCTGCAGAGTGAACTCCTTACCCCTCCTTGCAAGGCGACCTTACCCCTCCCTGTAAGGTGACCTCCCTAACCTTTCTTGAACTATGGCCTGGAATCCCTCCCTCTCTGCTCACTTCATCAGAACAATCACCTCTTCACATGGACTCTTTCTTGCCACTTCAAGTCTAATTACAGCTGGCTACAGTGACTACAGTGATGATTTGATTAGACCAGGCTACAGTGATAATCATAACAGGCTGCAGAGATGATTATTGCAGTCCACAGTGATATTCATAGCAGGCAACAGTGATATTTATAGTAGGCTGCAGCGTTGATTATAGCAGGGGATAGTGATATTCATAGCAGGTTACATTGGCAGTTGTAGCTAAAGTGACGTATTATGCAGGCTATAGTGATGTTTATAGAAGACTACAAAGATGATTACAGCACACTACAGTGATAATCATAGCAAATTACAGTGATAATCATAGCAGGCCACATTGATGATTATAGCAAGTTACAGTAATAATTATAGAAGGATAGAGTGATGATTATTGCAGGCTACAGTGATAACTATAGCAAGCTACAGTGTTAATTGCAGCAGGATAAGATGATAATCATAGCAGGCTACAGGAATGATCATAGCAATCTATAGTGATAATCATAGCATGCTACAGTGATGATTATAGCAGACTACAATGATAATCACAGTAAGATGCAGTGATGATTGTAAGAAGCAACAGTGATGATAATAGTATGCTGCAGTGATGAGTATAGCAGGCTACATTTATGGTTATACCAAGATTCAGTGATGATTATAGCACACCAACGATGATTATAGCAGGCTACAGTGGTTATTATAGTAAACTGCAGTGATAGTTATAGCAGGCCACAGCAATGCTTATATCATGTTTCAGTGAAATTATAGCTGGATATAGTGATTATTAAAACAGGCTTTAGTGATACTTATAGTAAGCAGTACTAATGACTATTACAGACTACATGATGATTATACGAGCAAACTACAATGATGGTTAGAGTAAACTACGGTGTTAATCATTTTGACCTACTACAACCATAATCATAATGAGCTACAGTGAAGTAGGCAGGCTGGAGCTACGGTGTAATGAGAGAAGGGCATGAGTTTTCCTAGCGTTGTGATTCTCCAGTCATAACATTAATAAGTTTCTGTTGCGGGCATTTCCTTGCTCGACCCCTTGGTCAATCAGAAGATGGCACCAACTTTGAGTGCCACCGGAGGCGAGTCTAGTAATTGGCTAAGTCACAACTTTCTTCTCACTTCCCAACTTCGACCTGGAAACTAGGGTGAGATGATTGTGTGGTGTAGTTTGGCCCTGAGTGGGGAAATGGTGAGGCGGTGGTGGTGGCGTGTGTATGTATGTGTTTGAGTATGTGTGCATGAATATGTTTATATGTGTGAGAATAAGTATTTATATACGCATTGCATGTACATATGAATTTAGGTGTATATATGAGCTTATGTGCACGAATGTGTGTGAGGATATCTATTTCTGCATGTCTGTTTGAGTGTATATACCACATATATACCACACTGAATGCCACATTTATATCACACCGTATACCACACTTATACTACACTATATACCACACTGTATACGACACTTATACTACACTACATACCACACTGTATACAACACTTATACTACAATATATACAACACTATATACCACATTCATAACAAACTTATGCTACACTATATGCAACACTTATATCACAATCATATTACACACATTTATACCACACTGTGTACCAAAATTATGCCAGATTGTATACAATTCTTATACCACACTGTATACCATAATTATACCACACTTATACTACACTATATTCCACACTGTATACCATAATTATACCACACTTATACTACACTATATTCCACACTGTATAATACACTTATACTGCACAGTATACCATACTACACACCACAGTCATACCACACATACTATTCTGTATGCCACACTTATACCACACTGTATACCACAGCTATACCACACTGTATACCACAATTATACTACATCTACATTGTATATCACACTGAATCTTTAGATAAGTTACACAATACAACTGTAATAAAACAGGTAAGAAAAATCATGAATGATGTTCAGCAGCCACTGCACTGCCAGTATAAATATCTGAGATTGGGCAAAAGGCTAGCACTCCCGATGATGCACACAAGTAGATTTAAGTATTCTTTTATCCTGATGAGTATTAAACTTTATAATTCATAAGCCTTCCGCTGACCTCTCTCTTTTTTATAATATATGTATTTTTTATTTTATTCTCCCTTTGTAATTATACGGATGAGCTCTATGCCAAGATTTTCACGTTGTATGTATATTCAGTGTGACAATAAAGTTACTAACTTACTTACTTACACACCGAACAAGTGAGGCACGAAGCTCGCTGTATTTTGTGTCTCTTTTATGACATTGTATTAAATTTTTGATATTGCTATTAGTCAGAGGCGCAGTAATTCATCAAACTCTATATACATTTTACTTTCAACGGGAAACCGAAGTGTTCATGAACCTAAAAAGAAAAGAATAGTTTAGCAACAGCAACAGGGAATTTAATATAGTCCCGGAAATTACTGTGGCTACGAGGCTGACACGGTAGTTGTTGGGCTGACTTAATAGCGTAGGTTACTTTTGCATGTCAAGATCTAGTGCTCGTTTTTTGTGATAGGGTAAGATGGTAAGAAAGCTAAGCCTATACATATGAAATCGACCAACTTGGACTTCTAAGAACGGACCCGGTCTAGCAGGCCGACTTGTGACGTCACGCGACCCTGAACCCTCAGTTGATTCGTTAGCCCTGTACCAGCACGTGTTCTTTGTTTAGGGCCCATAACGTAGCATATAAGCTCCACCCACATGCATATGGGTCGACTTGGTATTTATAGGCTTAGGTAAGGATCTGTCTTGTGACATCATCAACAAGATTATCTACGGCAAGATGTGGAAAGTAGTCGAAAGGTGGGCGGAGCTTTCGGCTTGGCTTCGTTTACGGCCAATAGTGATTGAGTGATTCCCAGACACACACACACACACACACAGAGTAGAGCTGCTGCTACTACTTGCTGGTACATTGGTGCTTGCTCTGGCATGGGCCACATGCATAGTGGGAGTGTATGCGGTCTTAGAATTATCTTTACCACCCGAAGAAGGTGTTAAAGATTTTTCGTTTGTTGGATGTAGCTTGACGTTGACGGCCTTAATAACCCCGGCAGTTGATGGGCCTAAAGCCCAAACAACCAGCCAACTAACCAACCTGCTTGCTCCCACTATCGTTGAGCGTGACAGAGTTATTACCTCCGCGTACGTCCGTCTGTTGAAGCGGTTTGCTGTGGCTTCCCCACACCGTTCAGGAGAAGAGTTCTCCTGAGGTGCGGAGGTTACAGTGGCCGCTCCTTCAACGGCGTGGTTCGGAAACTTTCTGCTATCTTCCACTAATAATTCTCTTCCTTCGTCAGATAGGGGACCTGCGCGGGTAACCAGCCCCGGGTATTCGTTCCTGACTCTGGCAACAACTTTCAACCGCCGAGCCTCAGGGGTACCACTTGATCGTGAGTGGGCTTCCTCTGAGTGGGGTCGTGGTTATAGGTTATAGGATCTTCCCGACGCTGCCGGTTAGGGAGTGACGCCTTCCATAAGTCACTCAACTAGGGTTGATAGGCAGGTATCTTTCGAGGAAAAGGATGAAAAATGGCGAGAATTAAGACAAAACACCCTAGACCGAAGGAACAGGAGTTGTCAGTGATCAATGTTCATGGTCAGACGTGTCTCTGGGTAGCTCCCGGAGTGAAGTCTTAGACTGGCAAGCTAGTCTCCAAGCACTGCGTGCTCCTCAAAAACTACAGGCATGCGTACCGTACGGTTCTCTTGTCGTGTGTGGCGAGGACAGTGAAGTGACAATGACAGTGTCAGTGATAGTGAACTATGCCTTTTATGTCATTCCTGCTATACTGACGTTTTCTGTAAATGCAATTTGTCCCTCGCTGCGTCGGACAGTGCTGGTCACATACGCCCCTCTTATCCTGACACTGTTCACACCCTTAAACACAATGTTTAAAAGGACCATATTGCGCGGTGTGGGGACAATCACCTCCACAACTGCTAACTGAGTCAGTAAACAGCCATCCGTCCACCTCAGGGCAGTGTTGTCAACGTGCCCAATGCCCACCGGTAAACGTTACCGTTCACTGGAAGCGTTATCTACTGACGGCTCTGTCAGTAAAAATAGTTCAGTTTCCAGTTGCAGTACTTTATTCCTTGATAGAGGAACGGGGATCCCAGTGCTGCCACTAGGTACCCCTGTACAATAATACCAGAAGCATCTGGCAAGTGTCGCGAGTACATAAAGATATAACAAAGGGGCTTATTAAGGCCTAAGGAAGCTAGGATATTCCGTCAACACAACATCAATATTATTTACATAATGTATGGCCAGTATTGGGAGAGTCATCATGTCTCCGTCAGGGGGTCGTGGAGTGGTGGTCCAGCAGGCGTCACGGAAGCGTTGTGTGTGGAGACATCTTAGAAGTCAGTGGACAAGGGTGCGGCTGCCGGGTCTTTTGCACAATGGACAAGCACGTTGGTCGGGGGAGGTAGGGATGCCAATCTCCTAAGCAAAATCATACCCGATGATGATGCGGGCAGCAATCGCGTCCCTTTTCCGTGACCCTTTCCCACAGACATGCGAGAGGCCAGCGAGCTTACGGAGGGTATCGTACCAGGTGGGCGGGGAGTCCAGGGGGACGGCTGCTTCTCGAGCTCCCTTCTGCTTGCGGCGAACTTCGGTCCTGAGTTATCGAAGAGTTCGAGGAATAATGTAGTCAGGTGTGGCCTTGTTACAGCCGGTCTTGGCAAGGCCATCTGCTGCCTCATTCCCCGAGATACCGACATGGCTGGGTATCTCTTACTGACATACGCATACTTTTTAAACCAGGTATTCCCAATTACCATTCCTTTTTCAGGGCGCAGTTTCAAGAGCTATTCACCATGTCCGTTGACTTTACTGAATACCATATGCCCCCTCCCCAATTATACCCTGAACTGTCACATTACTCACCTTCGCATTTAAATCGCCCATCACTGATATCCGGTCCCTTTCATCAAAGCCGCCGATACACTCACCCAGCTGCTCCCAAAACACTTGCCCCTCGTTGTTTTTTCTTGTCATGGCCAGCTGCATAAGCATTTATAATCACTCGCCTCTCGCAATCCACTTTCATTTTTTATTTCACCCACATCAGTCTAGGGCTCACTTCTTTACGCTCTCTCACACACTCCCACAGCTCCTGCTTCAGTTGTTGTGCTACAAGTATGTTTAGATGTTACTAAACTTTGCCTTCATGATATTACACCGTGGGTGAAAAGTTACCTTTGGCGAGTCTTGGAAGTACAGTCTCGTCAAAGGAGTCCAACATTTCCTTGCTACTGGAAGTAACGCTGCTTTGGGCTGCAGGAGCTCATGGATAGCCTTGGATGATGTGGGGTGTTTTAGATATCTGGAAGTGGACATCGTCGCGAATGGAGGTGAGTCATCGGGTGGGTGAGGGGGCAAGGGTTTTGAGAGCACTGAAGAATGCGAGAATGGTTATTTTTGAGGGTATGCTGGACCCAACGATATCGTATGTATGCGAGACATAGGCTGTCAATGAGGATTGTACGGAGAAGGGTTGCCTGAGTTAGAAATGAAATATTTGACATAGTATGTGATGTGAGGAGGGTTGATCGAGTATGTAATGGTAGGGTAATAGAGAGAGATGTGGTACTAAGGGTATGGTTGAGAAAAGTGAAGAGGGTGTGTTGAAATGGGTTGGACATACGGAAAGAATGAGCGAGAAGTTACCAAAGAGGATATAGGTGTCGGAAGTGGAGGGGACTTGGAGAAGGGGGAGTTACAGTTGTTCATAGAAGGTTAGAGTGAAAAAGGATTTTGATGCTCGAGGCCTGAACGTGCAGGAGGGTGAAAGGCGTGCACGTGATGGAGTAAATTGGAGATATATGCTATACAGGGTTCGACGTGTTGTAAGTAGACTGAACCAGGGTATATCAAGGAGCCTGGCGAAACCACAGATGTGTCTGTGAGACATAGTTGTGGATATAAGGCTGTGGTCTCGTAGTTTACACATGACAACTGGGGAATGGATATGAGCGAATGAGGCTTTTTCTCTTTTGTTCCTGGCGCTACCTCGTTAATGTGGGAAAGTTATCAGCATATATATATATATATATATATATATGCCACGATGTAATGATACATACTTATATGATGATCTGCTTCATCCTTAGTCTCCACAGATGGTGTTTAAGAAGTACATCATGTAACGGGGAAGCGTTTTCTTGCATAACATCTGCGGCTGACGAGAGCGGCTGTGAGAACGCCCACATACATACATACATAGCATATCCAGCTGGTATTTCCCCTCTTCGTCTCTTTACACGCACAGCCCCTTTTTCATGCACGATTCCCGTCACGTAAACTATAGATTGTTTGAAAAATTACGAAATTTATGCTTGAAGTCATCAGGGTGTGAAACCGCCGCTAGCGTACAGTAACAGCCCGTAAGGGGTTGTTTACATATATATATATATATATATATATATATATATATATATATATATATATATATATATATATATATGTATATATAT
>JAYMFT010227951.1:0-11243 GCA_038088735.1 Panulirus argus
AAAAAAAAAAATATATATATATATATATATATATATATATATATATATATATATATATATATATATATATATATCGTAGGTTATGTAGTTGTCTTGATACTGTAGTCGTTTAATTGTATTTCATCTTTACTTTGTCTCATTCTCCTGCCGCCAAGATGGTCGGGAGGTTGCTGTTCCCGCCCTCAAGACAGAGTTGGTACTTTTTTTCTCGAGAATAATTCTGATGCTGAGAAGTGTTGCAGCAGACAGTTCCTGCGGTATGAATCAAGACCAGCTCTACAAAAATCTGGCCTGCCTGTCGACCAGCAAATATATATATTAGTTATTTTATTTCTTGTGATGCGTCGGCGCACTCTACCATCATGAGGGTCATGATGCCTGCTGCCAGGCACTGTACCATCATGAGGGAAGACTTAATTTCCACGGTAGTGTAGCGTCAGCTTCTGCATATATCTCGTACAAGATGTTCTCCATTGTTTGTTAATAGCTTCCTCTCCGGCCGTACTGTGGGTATAACATCACCTGCCCCCACCCTTCCTTCTCCTGCCGCCACCTCACCCCTCCTGAGAAGTGACTGGACGTACACTTTCGTCAGCAGATTACCACACCGCGCGCCGCCTTCGAAGGAGAGTCACCCCCTGGTAGTTCGTATCACGTCAACCACACGCAGTAGAATCCACCAGTAGTATGACTGCTCGTCTATATACTGCCTTATGTATCCCACACACACTAACATTATAGTTGCCACACGTCCTGCCGTACATAGACCGCCACCAACCATCTTCCACATTCCACCCTCCGCTGCCGCCCTCAGGGTGTCTTTAGGAATCCACTGCTAGAACATCATTCATATATATAAGCTTTATCATCAGCTCCTTAGGCATTGTATCCGGAGTGGAGTAGGTTTGCCTGGATTATAACCTCTTCTGGTCTTGGGATCATATTTCCCCCATCCATAGCCCAACAAGGCTTCCTTGGTAAGTTCCTGTGTCGATGCGGGCGCTCCCCACACCTCTGTACCCATTGCACGTGCACTGCTGCCGCATACGATCCAGCAACCTTGCACGTTTCTCTTAAGTTCACACGGGACCTGGTGTGTTACACGTGGGATGCAGCAGGCTGTGTACAGTGAGTGGCCCGTCTTGTTGTCAGCTTGGCCAGGTGTCGTCTGGTGGCACGGAGCCTCGGAGCTGCCCACCCCATGGTGCAGGCTGCACACACACACACACACACACACACAAACACACACACACACACACGAAAAATGTTCAAGAGACGGGTCCCCACGAGTGTAAAACTCCCTTTAGGTACAGTACAAATAGGGAATTATATACACACGCAAACACACACTGCAACACCTTTGTAAATGGTATTTATTATCAATAATCGACCCTGGATCTCACTCCATTAAGGGATTAGTTATTTTTTCCAGCCTGAGACTAAGCTTAATATTTTTTTCATACATCAAATTGATTTATTTTGGCGGCTCCGCTAGAGTGAATATGATCCTTTCAGTCTTTTCCTGTTGCTTAGATGTGTTATGGAATAGATATAGCTATGTAAAAACATTATTCAATTAGTTTGTGTAATTGTAAAAAATTATGTAAGTACAGTAAAGATAGTATGAGAAACACTTAAGTATCAGTAATTTAAACTTGGTCATGTTCATTGGTTTTATCTTCGTGGTTTAAGATAATCAGTGCCAGATTTGCCGTCTTCCCGGCTGATGCAGGAAGTGTATTGTTCTCTAGATGTATTGTTACGAAAGATGTATGATTATATACATACAGCGTCGAAGGTATAAAGGAATATGTACTGTGTCCAAACTCATCTGAACAGAGAAAAAACAGTTATCAAGGTCTGCGCGAGAGGTGAGTGGTCTGATAAAGACTGACACAACTCAGCCGTTCCAGCTGAAGCCACTAGAGGCTTGTGGTCAGCCCGTGCAGTTGGTCCTCGGTGACCGATGGTGTTAACGTTTCTCTCTCAGAGACCGCCATGTGTCCAGTTGGCTGCTGGAGAGCCTGGCTCATTGCGACGGGTCGTCGGTGTGTTTACCGTGTGAAACTGTGTAATATATGTAATGAAGCTTTTAAAATGAATCAACTATGTAACAACCTGACTAAGACCCTTTGTGAAGTCTAAATCCTTTTGCGCTACCGCTCGCAGGATGAGCGTGGGGTGCACGATAAAGTTGCCGACGTTCCCGGCACAGATCAGTCACCGCAAGAAACCAGCGTTAACTCCTGTGAGGTTTGTCTCCCAGTACTGCAGAGAGGGAGGTTCCTTATGTTACAGACTGTACCTTGTAATTGGAAGCCAGCACCAAGTGACAACCTTAAATATTATTCTCAGTTGAAGTCGCCTTTTCCCTCATTTCGAACTTTTTGCTTTCCTTTACAGGGTCTTATCCTGACAGCTTCCCCACTCTCATCGTGCCGGGGCCTTCCCCTGAGATAGATAGATGTAGAGATATTTACCTCTACCGTATTTATCATTCATTTCATATAATCTTTGGAGGTCCGTACATGGTAGTATGGTGGTGCTCTCCCCGCCCCACGTGTTAGTAATCCCTTCCCCCTCTACTGATGTCACAGGTGCCCTACCTCCACTTTCACCCCCTCCCCACGTAGGAAATGAAATTGGCAGCTACAGAGATTTGATGGTGAGGTCTGGTCGTGACAGTGAATTGAGGGATGGCCCTCACACTGATGGTGTGGATTGGTCCTGACCCTTTTTGGTGTCGGCTGGTGGGTGGAGAGGCGCGGGTGTGTGATAAGCGGGTGAGTTGTGCTCGAGCCGTCACAGGACAGTTGAAGGCACGTACCTGTGTGATGCTTGGTGACGGGGAGGACGTGGCCTCCCGTAGCTCAGGTCGTATAGGTCAGATGTCATCTCCTGAGCAGGTATGGGGGCAGAGGTTCCTCTCTGTAGATCACTGTCACCGACAGCAGTGATAATGAAGACTGAGACCCAGACACGCGCCAAAACCCGGCTCAGTTTAATGGCTTACCTCTAGCATTTATATAATGGCGTCTTTCGCCATATTTTAACTCGGATTAGTTATATTTCATGTGTGAGTCCCCGTGCCTCCTGCCATCCACGCCATCGTGTCGAGAGTTAGGGAAATGATTATGTGTTGGACATGTGTCAGGTGAGGTGAGGCGGCCAGTGACTCACACTAGCTCGCTATGGGACCTAATGGCTGTACCTCACTCATCCCTCCTCTCTGCACTGTCCCTCACACTTTCCTTTCCTCGCTGCTTCTCATTACTTTCCCCTCCTTACCTTTAATATCATGTGTTTCACGCCTCACGTCTCCTTTCCTCTCCCTCCTTCTCACATTTATGTGCCCTCCCACTCTCTCCCCTCTACGACTCCTCGTCTCTCCTACTCACCCACAGCGTCTCCTTTTCTTCATCACAGCTGCCCAAAACAAAGTGGAAGTGCTAGTCATGGGAACAACAGCGAAATTCTGAGAGAGAGAGAGAGAGAGAGAGAGAGAGAGAGAGAGAGAGATGTTTTTTTAATTGGTTAACGGTTACTTGGTGATCCAACCATCCCACCAGCAGCGCCATCTACCCCCCCCCCCCTTCTTTCCCCCCAGAGTCCTTCAAGGTCACTCAAGTAAAAACCGGAGTATTTACATATCATTGTTAATGATACTCTTGAGAGGAGGTAAGTTGTCAGTGCACCACCCAAGCTGTCTTCCTCAGACCACAGAACACAATCTGATACTGGGGTGTTCAAGCTGTTCTATTACCTTCCAAAAATACCAAAAATTGCAGGTAATGGTTCAGGGTATTTTTTAGCCCGAAACGTTTTATTTTAAAACTGTAATATTACGTAATGAAACGCATCTGCACCAGAAATAATCATGGAAAATATCTCATGATGCTTCCGTTAGCCAGCAGATACCAAGTAAATGCGAAGGGAATAATGACAATTTTTAAAAAATTATAATACCTTAACTACAAGCCTTAATGACCCCCGAAACAATATTTCAACCCTAGATTGGTATTCAGCATCAAAAATAGTCCTTATACTGAGGATTTCCAGGAAAATTATGACCCTCCGAAAATTTGAAATTGTAATATGATATAATTAATCGCTTTTGTACTTGAAATCATCGTGGAAAATATCTCATAATGCTTCCCCTACCCGACAGATACCCAGTAAATACAAAGCGAATAATGGCTCAGTCTTTTTAGAAAGGTATTCATATAATTACCGGCATTAATGGCCCACCAAACAATATTTCAACCGATTCATATTCAGCATGAAAAATAGGCCTTATACCACACCATCTTCTTCACAGTACCTCAGACCACACCACTCCATCTTCCTAATTGTCCACCACACCATCTTCCTCACTAAACCCCACTCTGTGGCAGGCTTTTAGTGATATAATCTATTTGGATAAGCCAGGTATCCTCCAGATGTATATGGCTCATCGTAGATGACACCAGAAGCCCTGAAGTGAACCAGAAAAATGGTTTCCGGGAATGAAAGGAAAAGCGTCAGCCATCATCACACTAGATGATCTTCAGTAAACAGATCTCTGAACTTTTAAGAAAGATAAAAATCAGAAAAAGAAAAGCCAACACAGAAACATATCAGGCAGGTATATTCAAAGGGAAAAGAGAGGGAAGGACCCAGGAGAGGCTCTCCAAATAAGAATGAAAAAGTCAATTTCTTTGGTTAAAGGATTAAGTATTGATCTTGATTATCAGGGAATTTGTCTGTGATCATATTCTGTATTTGAAGGATCAGGAGAGATACGTAATCATAGTCTTCTGCAAATTATGATACGTAACTTTTAGGACTTTTTTGACGGAATCGTAAGCTAATCATAGTCAGTTTTTCTTTAGAGAATCATGTGAATAAGGTACTTCCTCTCCTCGCTGCGTCTCGTCACTTCCCTGTCCTTACCCAGAAGTTAGTAATCCCCTCCCCTCATGAAATTGCCTAATCGTAGTTTTTGTTTGAAGGAACCATGAGACATAAGTAATTGTAATCTTTATTTAAAGGATCCTGACAAGCACTTAATCGTAGTCCTTATTTAAAGGATCGTAGGGGGTCTCATTGCTCAAGGATGGAGTACTGCTCGCATATTTGGAGTTGCTTTTCCAGAGCTCTTTAAGCCAGACTGGAATCAGGTCTTGTGCCTTATCATCTCTCTTACTGTTATCTTTCTTTAGCTTTCCATTTCCATAGATAATAATCCTTTTGCCGTCTTTCTATTCTCCAGGTATCTATCTCGGCCTCTGTTCCGGTAAGCTATCTCCGTGTATCCCAGACTCTTAAGGATACGCTGGTTCTTTCCCCAGTTTCTATTTTAGTCTATAAATTCTCTGTCTGTCACCCAGCTTGTTCTGTGTGGGCACACGAGGATTGACCGTTATGTTATATACCTCCTCCCTACCTGGAACTGCTTCGTCTTTCCCTCATCCTATAACCTTTCCACTTCTCAATGTCAGTCGTTTTTGCGCCTGACATTCAAACAAATTTCTTTATATTTTCCTCATCCATTCATCAGAGGTGGCCACGATTGGATCGTGTTTTACCCCATATCATTACAGCTATTATGAAGAGTAGAAACATAATATAGATTTACCGTCCCCACTCATAGTATCATAAGAAACTGTTGTATATTGGCGCGAAGCCCAACTGCTGCGTCCCGCCCTCCAGCCAGGCAGGGAATTATTCAGACTAAAAGCTGTCGTGTTGCGGCCCACCTCGGAGCGTGTGCCACCCGCGATGAATGTATCTCAACCATTTTCAAATTACAGCGTAGTGTGAGTGCACCTCCTGACGGGTGAGTGCACCTCCTGACGGGTATTAACGGCGACGTTTTACCTTTAGAGGCGGAGCTAATACGTAACACTGTAGGAGAGAGAGTAATTTCTTAAGTACTTCCGAAAAAAGAGAGGAACGCCCTCTGCACGCACTCTCATTACTCCATATTTGCTAATTATTCAAGTTAACTGTTAACCTTAGGCCAATTAGATACTTTCTCTTGCCCTTCTAGCCTGCCCTTAGCAGACGTCACTTGCCTCATCTAGCTTCACTTATGGTCATTAGTGTGTTACTCACTATACTCATACTGTAGAGAGTTATTTCTCTCTGCTCACTAACTCAAGGTTAGCTTGGACTCATACACCGCGCACAGTCCTGCTGGCTATCTTCATTTCTCGAGTTAATTTGGTGCCTTCTTAACGCCTTGATCACGGCGATGCTGCCCGGGAAGGTCAGGCCAGAAGCCTGATCGTCGTGCTCAAAAAGTCGTACCGTCTTGCTTAGGAGTCGCATCGCAGTGTTCAGACTCCGTGTTCAAGGGGTCAGGGTGTACATGGTCCATGAAGGTGGTGAGCGCAGTTCTCGATTCTGGGTCATGTTACTGTGTCCCTTCCCCCCCACCCCCCACACTCACCCGAAAGGGGGGGGGGTTAACAGACCTATGGAAGCACAGTCGCTGGTGGCAGCAGCCCAGGACACCGATTGCTTTTACGTTGTCTGTGTGCCGAGATTGAGCGTGGCAGCCGGCAGGACCCTTCTGCACATCCCTTAGCGATCAGGTCGTCGGCTAGACCATCATACTTAAGGGTCGTTCCGTCAGTTATCAAGGATAGTATCGTTGTACTCAAAGGTCGTTTCATCGTGATCATTTATAGTATATCGTGGTAAGTCGTTGTATAGAGGGTAAAGATTTTTCCGAACTGTCAAAAATAAGTTTATATACAGAAAAGATGACCCTGCTCGCCTCCGTGACTGAAACACATTGTTATGCACAACGGATAACTTCACTCTAGACTTAAGGAATGAAATTAAACACCAGGAATAATTTTACAGTTTACAGAAGATAAATTCACAATATAAGAAAAGTAACACATGTCTCGAGCTCAAATATCTATGTTCCTTTAATGCCCAGGTAAGTTTTCAAACCAAGGAGGTCTCTTCCTCTATAAAGATTCACAATATAAAACATACTACTCTAACACAGTGACAATTCCAAAAACAAGTTACAATACACAGTGACACTCATTGAACAATAGCAATAATGTTACAACTGTAAGGTGGAACGGTCTCGGCTCCGGGGTGGTTGTGGCTTGTGGTTCGGGTCGCGTGGCGGGTCGTTGGCAGGGGAGACCCTCTCTCTCTCTCTCTCTCTTGCTGAGGTGGAAGGGATCAGTTCCCGGGTTAATGCCCGGGGGTTTTAAAAGGGATGTGTATCTTCTATCGAGTCACTTTGGATTGGCTGGCCTCCCTTTTGGTCACGCCCATCACCTCAGTTGGGCCACGCCCCCCTTCATCCTGGCGGGCACGCCCCTTGTCTTCACTGTGGGGACCTGGGAAACCGGAGTCGCGTGACCTGACCATACCAACGGCATGTCTGCTAGTCTTCTGTCAGCACGTGGTCATCGCCAGGGTCGTAGGGGAGTTTTACCACAGGCCTCCATGTCACACACAGACCTGCCCTTGTCCTCTGGGCCAAGACGATTCCCAGATCACCTCTCTCGCGAGCGAGGGTCATATCTGAGGTGTTGAGTGGAAAATTCTTGAGGAAGAGGGACAAACATACCAGGGAGTTACTATACGAACGGTACGAACATAGGTTCGTCTCGTTCGTAGCAACATATACAGATCTAAATAGATAATCTGTTTAATTTTTGCGATGTGAGCTGGGAAACATGAGACCAAACCACTGTGTGGGCAACGCTTTGGTAATAGACGGTCATAAATTGATGGTGTTCAAGCCTCTAATGCACGCTAATTGTCCTGCTTTGAGTTTACATATATTACAAGTGAAATGATAAGTTATTTGAGATTTTGTCGTTCTCATAGATAATTCTGGTGGTGTGGTTTTAAAGCGGTCCCGGGCGGAGCTGCTGTTGGCATCGTCGTCTGTTGATGAGTGGGGCGTCCGTTCAGCCTTTTCTCTTCTTATATTTTCTGTACTTGTTATGTTCAACAGTTTTTGGTGGCTTGTTTGAATGAAAATAGATTTGGATGCTGTAGAAGGTTTAATTAATCCACCGAGTCACTTCCAATATCATTTTTTTTTAATTCCGTTGAGTTTTTTGTAGTTTTTCGGTTTGGATACTTTGTGATATATGCAAGTTTATCGAATAGATATGGGAAATGTAAAGTTATTCAAGGATTCCTTTCAAATTCATTGAGGGAAAAGAATTTTGAGACAGCAAATCGTATAATTCTATCCTGAAGTCTTTACGCATAATTGACTTATGTGCTGTATAGGTAATTTACTACGGAATGAAAATCGATATATCATATCCCTTTTTGAGCTTTGGATTCTATTTTCAAATGTAAAAATTTCTTCTTTCCGAATGCAGTGTTTTGCAAGTTATTTATTATCGGTGATACATCACTATAATGAATACAAAATATTTACTAATGTTCGACGGTTAAAGCATTTTTTTTCGAGAAAAAAGAGTGAGAATTTAGGTATTGTTTTTGTTATTTTGTTGTTCGTTGCTCGCTATAAACAGAGTATGATTTATAATGTGTATGGGAAGGAGAGAGGGGTGTGTAGGTAAGATTCTTGCATTTAAGAGGAATGGCGGATAAAGATAAAGTGAATGCAGCATTTATGGATAACGAAAAACGTGATACAGCGAACAGGAAAGATCTTTGGGAAGTTCTGAATATATTATGGTGTGTATGGAAGACTTTGTAATGCTGTTAAGAACTTTTATGATGGAAGTAGTGCATTTATGAGCGTAATGGAGGCACTGAGTGAGTGACTCGTATTAAATGTTAGGAATGCGTCAAGGTTGTTCTGAGACGTCACTGCTGTTCTCTGATGCTTTAATGGATGGGGCGTTGCGTGAGATTGGAGCAAAGTGGGGTGATTGTGATGTGATCCATAGCCATGGAGGAACATAATGGTTGTTACTGCGAAGGATTTTTTTTTTTTTAAGAGAAAGACTTGGATATAATGGTGAGACGGTTCAAAGGTATAAGTGAGGGGAGAGGGAGGATGCTGAGTATGGGTAAATGTAAGGCACCAATGTTTGAAACAAACGGGAAATCAGACTGGAAGATGATGAAGAACCGTTAGGTTTGGATGAGTTTAGATATTTGGAAGTGAAGCTTGTCAAAGATGATGGTGGAGAGATGAAGTTGATAAGTCATGTAAGAGAGAAAAAGTGTGGTACAATAAGAACTCTGGTGAATGAGAGAAATTTAAATGTAGTGTATACAGCAAGCTTGCATGATAGAGTATATGTCGTAATTTTGAAGTGTGGCTGTGAAACTCACGTGTATAAAAGGTGAAGAATATGTGAAAAATAAGAGCAGTAGATATTTATAGCTTTCTCAGTGTAGTCGGAATTAGGAGGATGGATAGAAAGATGTGAGGTCATATGGTGTAACGAAGTCATTAAAAAGGCGCGTGGACGAGTATTTTTGGATGGTGTGGTCATGTAGAACGTGTGGCAGATGAAAGGTTGATCGCTAACATTACAGTAGAAGGTACAAGTTGGAGAGGTACACCTCATAAGAGATGGATATTGTGATGAGGTTAGGGGAATGGTTAGGATTTGAGTGCAAAAGAAGCAATATACGTATAGGAATGGTATGAAAGGAGATACTGGTATCGATACTTTTGAGGAATTTTCTTAGTGTTAAAGTGAACAAATGAAGAAGCACTTTTATGATTATGAAAGTCCATGCTCCTCTTTAATTCACTGGGCATGAGTTGAGATGTGTGTGTGTGTAATGTATTGTGGCTTTATATACCTGATGTAGCTCACTGGGGTGGTTATAAGGTAATGTTAGTAGATAAAAGATTTATTTTGAAAAGTGGAGCTGTAGGTAAATTGTAGTCATTACAATGGTGTATCAGTAAATGAATTATTGGAAAAAAAATTGCATTTCCAAGAAGTGGAAATCTTTATTTTGAAAAAGATGAAAGTATCCTAGAAAAGACGATGATTCTCCAATTTCCGGTGCAGATTTTATCTGGTATGATAGTCTTTTATATGTATAACTTTCAGTAAAAGTAGTTGTGTTCATTGTTTTATAGTTTCACATATTCTCAGAAAAAGAAACTGAAAAATTCTGATCAGAATTATTTTGAATTTCACGCGAGTTAATAACATAATCTTGCACATATTTCATATAAAGATTATAACAATCGGATGAGTATCGAAAATCCTTAATACAGCCAGAGTAAGCACTGTAATCAGATGAAGTTGACTTGGAAAAGATATAGATTTTAATGGAGTTTCAAGGAAAGAACATTTAGAATACCTTCCGAGTCCAGGGTCGAGCTGTGCCGATACACCAGCCTCATGACTCCTCGTAAGACAAGGTAGACGTTAAGTAAGGTATACAGAAGGCATAGCGAGGTAAGGTGTTGGAGAGGAAGACGGAGAGATAGGTAGATAGGTATGTAATGCCAGTAAGGTTTAGGAGAGGGGGGGAGGGGGGACTTGGATAGAGTTGGGTGTAACAGGAGGGAGGATGAAAGGGTGGAAGGTAGGGGAGAGTGTTTGGGAGACGACCGTGGCGCAGGCGGTGTAGGAGCGAGGGAGGTAATGGAAAGAGGGTCCTGGGGCAGTTGGAAAGAAAAATACAGCACCGGAATTGAACAAACAGACTGCAAACAGGAGAGTAAACGAAAGGGGTGAGGGAGGGAGGTTGTAATGAGCGAGGCAGAGGCACCGGGAAAACGGGGCCACGTGCTGGGCGTCTCTTGGAAAAGGTCACCATAGATTTGAGAGGGAGTCAGTGACAGGAAGGAGAAGAAAATTAAGAATAAAGTTCGGAGAAAGAGAGATGGAGAAGTAAGTGGAGATCGAGGCAGACGCGGTCCCAGTGCACAAGACGAAAACAAAAACGTTGATTAGAAGTGAGAGAATCCACGAACCAAAATTTTGATTCTCCGTCATGGTAGATTCCTGAAAACAGTTACTTTTCCGCCGATGAAAAAGTTCTCACGTGAATATCCTTTGCTGAATAAATAATCCTATTAGATCTGGGGAAGATCGGTCGGCATATTACCTCCCTGACAACCATGACGCGACGTTGGGCAAGGAAGGGTGTTTCATACCAGCCTTATGATACAGGATAGTTAGGACCTTGTCTGGCCTTAACTTGAGGGTATTGATAGTCTTTGTATTAACAGCAGTACTCTATTCCAATATATATATATATATATATATATATATATATATATATATATATATATATATATATATAAAAATATATTTTTTTTT
>JAYMFT010227962.1:0-11243 GCA_038088735.1 Panulirus argus
CCCCCCCCTCTCTCTCTCTCTCTCTCTCTCTCTCTCTCTCTCTCTCTCTCTCTCTCTCTCTCTCTCTCTCTCTTTAAGCAATAAGGGAAACTTGGATTTACCATCAAATCTGGATATTTGCTTTACATTAGTCAGCAGTATTGATTAATTTCATAGGTTACAGCCTCTGTAACTCTGAATCAATTCATAAGAAAGAATCATTATGCAGAGACTTTTTCATGAATTACTAATGGAAGTGAATTTTTATTAACTGCAATTTTGTCTATGAAAACTTTCAAAGATTAATTTTTAGGTTTTATGGTAACAGTTTTAAGATTTTTACCTCTCTCTTAAACAACATAGTTTATGAGATCTCTGATGGTAATAATGTCTCTGAATTTTGGTTATTGATGTAAATTCTTCCATTAGATTTTTATGATTTTGATGGAAAGGCAGACACATTACATGCACAGATGTGTTACTGGTATTAGGCATGAGTGTAAACACCATATTTGGGCAGAAAATCAATGCTAACAGAATATTTTTTTTCCTTGATGGATTGGCATTGAGAAAACAGATCTGCAATGCCGTCCCTCTGTTGAATTTTATGAATGTTTTGAAATTCTGGTGAACAACATGATTATTTGCAGTTGGGATGATGGTCATGATTAATATATCCATTCCACCCTTTCAGTCATACTGGTCATTTTGAGATTGAAAGTTCAGACTTATTGATATTTAATTTATACTCTTATCCTTGTGTTCATTCTGTTTTGAATTTTCAGACGTGACTACATTGATTTAGAAAGAGACATAAGTCTTCTCAGTCTCATTTTGCCAGGGAGTAGAAAGAAGTTTTTCTTCCATCAAAGGTCCATTTCCAATCACATATCGATGTTGGAATTATTCCTGAAATCTTAAGAAAATATAAGTTCAGGCTAGTGATATGTATTTCTGTTTCCTTTCAGAGATATCAGCTATCCTTCAACCCTTCAAGATCTGAAACTCTTACTTCTAAGATTTGCTAATGAGAAATCATTTAGCGATGATACGGGAGGAGGTGGTCGACAGTCTAATATGAACTTGATTCCCTACATACTGCATATGGCCGTTTATGTTATCAACACGTAAGTTGTGAATGTTCATCACTTGATATATGATTGGGCATCAGAATGCATCTCAATCCAAATTCCATTTTGGTTTAGCAGAGAGTGCTAGCTGAACTCAAGACACATAATCTGATAATGTGTGGGTAAGGTGAACACACACTTCAGATTGTAACAAGCACTTATAGAGTTGAAAATGGATATTGTAGACCAAAAAATGGATTTTAATGAATTTTTTGAAGCTTTAAATACACATTGGATCTAACTTATTCTTGCACAGTTATTTTTATGGAAGCCTATCCATGCTATATTGCACCAGTATTTTGGGGGAAGCCTATCCATGCTAGAGTTTTAGGTTGAGTTATACAACCATAAACCCAGGCATTATCTTTTAGTGCTCTTTCTGATAAGCATTTATGTGCAGGCTTTTTCTTTCATTACACCTCCCCCACCCACATGAAATGAATGATGTCCAAGTATTTTCTCACTTCACTTGTTGCACATTATGTTAACTCACCCAGATGGGACCAGTGTCTCCATTCACACCACTAATAATAGTAGCAGTGGTATCCTTAGTTGATAGTACATCCTGTGGATATGGATCTCATGAATGAATGAAATTTTCTTGAAGCAGTCTTTTCTGATTGTATTATTTAAGAATAATGATATATATATGACTCTGAATTGATATCAATTATATTTATTTTTAGGTGTATATTATTTCTGTCCACAGAACACGTTCTGCTAGTCGTGAAGAGAAAAAACTCTCAACTTTTCTTGAAGCTGGGCGAGAGCGGTGGATAGAAGGAGCTTATGAGGCTGAGGGAGCTTTCTACATGGGTGTCCTGGCCTTAGCAGTTTATTCTCCACAGCAGTGGATTGCAATAAGGGTTGCATATCTGCAGCGTCTGTTGGTTGTTGCACATGCCCGTTCTGTCTCCCCTCATCCACCTCAGGGAAACAGGATCACAGACAAAGGAACAAAGGATTGGGCAGTTTATAAGCATGCTGCAATGTTCTGGGCTCTTGTGGATGGCATTTATAATACTTTCTTTAAGGTTAGTGTTTAATCTTTGATGATTAGACTTCCAGTTGGTATAATGTTGGTTTATTTTGATTTTTGTGTATTGAGTGCTTTGCTGTTTAAAGACAGTTGTATACATCCTTTTGTAATTTCATTATAAATTTACATTTATCTTGTACACCCCAAATATTCATGTTGGTGACTTGCACTCATCTCAGCCCACACATCATGAACATCGTATGTTTCTGCAGACTTATAGATTGAGATATCTAGAACTCTGGTGACTTGGTCATGTGACACCTGATGACCAACTTTTTTTTTTTTTTCGTTTATAGCTCTTGAAGATGCATATTTTCATCATTTTTAGCAGCAGGTTCTGCAGACATTTTCTACTTTGTCATTATTTTAAATCAAATTATTTGTATTAGAGCATTTGGGTACTGTCTATCTATCTATGTCCCTGACACCCATTCCCTTCGGGAACTCCCATCATGGGGGTGGCCATGGCAAGAGTCTCCACTTATCTTTGTCCTTACATTCCTGCCTCACATACACTATTCCATGCACTCTTCCTCCATTTCCCTCCAATACTCTTCCACTCCATTTCCCCATGTCACCGGTTATCTTCCTCTCACACAAAATAGTTAGCCCCAAGTACCTCAGTATGGTATCCATCTTGAGCATTTCACGTATACAGTACAGGGAGACAGTTTTACACTTGAGGGGCCCCATCTCTTGAACTTCTTGTGCCTTCAATTAGTCTTTTAAATCCATGAAAACTGCCAGTATTCACAGTCTCCTCAGTTTATTGCAGCCATCTACCATCTTTACACTGAACCAGTACCTCTTTCCATTTAAAAAGAAAAAAAAAAAAAATAAGCCCACCTTTGTATCATAACCTCTGCTTGACTGTCCATATCATCCACTGTTAATATCATCCAGCTTAAATAGGAAATAGAGGCTGTTATCACTGTTATCAGGTCCCCCTCTCTTGTCTCTCCTGCTTGGAGGAAAGCTGTGTAATCCTCAACTTCTCATTTTAGCTCAACCTTCTTAACTCAGGAACCATTGTATTTGCTCTTCCCTGGAGTTCTTTAAAGTGTATGGAAAAGTTTAGCATTTCAGCCTCGGAATACATTTTGTATGGGATATTCAGTGTGGAGTGGAAATAATGTTTGAATAGATATTATAATTATTTTTGATTGAGATAAATTTTCAATATATGATACTTATCAGGATTCACATAAATCATTTTGCAGAAGGCAAGTGCTGAAGGGGAATGGTGTGTGACAGTTGCAGAATTTGTCCGCCATAATGATCAGACATTGATTGAAGCTTCTTCTAAATTGCTTTCCACATATCAAGAGGAACTTCTCCCTCTTGCATCCTTCATGGAGTTCTGTGATGTTGTAGGTAAGTAAACTGGCAGATGTAACTAAAGTTTTTTGTATGGTAAGAATGTTAGTCCTGTTGTATTATTATTTCTTTAATACATAGCATACTTCATGGGCAAATGAAGCCATTAATAAAGATTCATTTTTTCTCCATAGGCCTGCTTCATGAGATTGAAAATCCAGATGAGTTCTTAACAGAACTGTTGCTGAGTCTGCCGTAATAGTTTTAAGGTTAGAGAAAGAGTATGTACTCTACACAGGGGATGACTGCATCTTTAATATGATCAAGAATGTCTGCAGATATTGATGTCATAAGGAAAAAAAGAAGTTTTCATATAAGGTTTTTGTCAAAAGAAATATTGAACGTTACCTTCACTGCCATTTGATATCACAGTTAGTAATGCCATAAAATGAATATTTTATTTTGGTGAACATCGTTTTTCTTCATTGTGATTAAGCTTGACATGGTTAATATCATGATACTTTATTTCACTGGATACACTTTGATTCGCTGTTTTAGCAACGTAAGGAACATTTGTGTAGAACATCCACCCATGTTCCTGCAGCTGCTGCTTTCCTAATAGGGCAAAGAAATGATAGATCCTATTTAAAGTGATAAGTTCCTTGACAAGGCTGTACTTCTTTTCATACATTGATAATCTCACCAAGGGTAATTTTTCAGTGACAAATGACTGCTTTTAGGAGGAGTCTAAAATACACAGGCATACACATAAATATTTGTGTGTTTGTGTATTACTGGACTCTGCCTGCATATGGTTACAACACAAATGAAAAGTCATCTTAAGCATGGCTGTATCATCTACATTTGATAAAAAGGAGGACAGGACCTTTTTATTCCAAAGAGATCCATCATTTCCCTGCTCATGTGATGAGAGTGCTGGCATGAAGTTGCAGGAGCCCTATAAAAGGGTTCCTGGGGTTCTATACTTAATCAATAATTACTTGGACGTTATATTGGTATTCATTTGATTTACATTAGTTTTGCATACACAGCTGTGCTAAGCAAAGAGCTAAGGCATGATATTTCCATTTCTCATTTTGTAGGTTATAAAATGAAATGCAGTTCACTATCTGTGATTCATAGATATACTTGGCTGACGTGATCTCTGCATTTGGTCACCATACATGTGATATTATCTGGCAGTGACAGCTAGGTTACTGGTTCATGGTAACGAGGCTTGGTTTCTGTTCTGTATGGTGATTGCAAGCCTGTAGCAAGTCTTTACCTTACCAGCCCAGTAGTAAATTTTGGACATTGCATAATCTCGTCAGCTAGAGTTTTGCTAATTATTTTGACACATTTCTATTACCAAATGCATGATTTGTTTTAATGCTGACGATGTTCAAGGCATTATCATTGATCATGAGCCTTTTTTCTTTCTTTTTTGCACATTACTCCATTGAAGTGATCAACCACTTCATGTAGGTGAAGTGATAAGGAAAGCAGTGCCATTAGATTCATGTTTATCTGAGCTTGTTTGTACCACTCATTTTTACCTTGGGTATCGAAAATTGAATTTGTAAATTCCACATACATATATCAGATACATGCAGAATAAACCTAATAGATTTGAAACATTTACATAATATCTTTTTTATAGAGGGGGAGGTTCTTGAATTTATTTGCACTGTTTTAACACATCAAACTATTATAGCATATCTGGGAATTATATTTTATAAATCCAGCACATATTTGTTTGTATGAAGATCAGAGACTTAGCTATGTTCAAATGAAGCTTCTGCTTTTAATAAAATGGCATCTAAAAACTCTATTTGGCTTACTGGGTATTATATGTAATTTCCTATTCTTATTAGTGTCTCACATTTTGAAAATTAAGTTGTGGAGATGATTTGATGTAGCGAAATGTTGTTTATCAAAAACATGAATCCTGTTCAGGTATATTTTGTTTTGACATGTAGAACCATTTGTAAACTTTGGTGAAATTAAAGATGCTTTGAAATAGCAAAATTTTCAGTTTCATGGGATTATTTCCTGTATATTTGTATGTGCACCTCAGGCATGTTAATATTCTGCTCTAGGGCTGAATCTTCAAATTTACAGTTAACTGTTTTTTGTATTTGTAGGTTCATAAATTTGAATGAAAATGCTTGCACAGTCATGCTCATTAGCTAGAAACCAAAGTGTGAACTCATCATTCCTCATTTTGGTGGTTGTAACTGAAAATCACCTAATATGATAAGACAAAAGGGCTTATGATAATTTCATCTACCCGTTACATTCATCTCTGTTCCCATTTATACCAGACAGATCAAGTGCTTGCACCTTTTTATGGGAATTATTTGTAGAATTAATGTTTTCAAGCTGGACCCGTGAGGCTGGTTAAAGGAGACATCCAGTCCTCAAGGGTAAACTTGCAACCCTCTTATCTTCACTTACTGATATTTTTATCGATATGTGTTCACCGTTTTCCCTTGTTAGCAAGGTAGTGCCGGGATTAGACAAAGATGCAGCTTCATTCATTCACATCCACTTGGTAACAGTCTTGAACTAAAGATATCCATTATGTCCTGCTGTTGCCAGGTAAGGCAACATCTGCAAGGTTTGAAGATACAGTCTCTAGTCATCAGTGCACAGTGATCTGAGAAAGAGATGCTTTGTGTACATCAGGATACTGGAGCCATAGCTTTGCAATGTAGAAACTTTAGGATGATGATTTTATCACTTGTGTTTTGGATGATGTTTTTTAAAGAGTAACTGATGGTTTTTACAGTGACAACTGGCCAACTGTCAGACATCAGATCATTGGACAAGTGTGCAGAATCTTTGTGATCAGCATCATTGACCTCTGCAGCATTAGAGTCAGGCTTGGCATCATTGTGTGCCCTGTTGCTGGGCTATCTCTGCACCCCAAGCATGTTGACATTCTGCTCCAGGACTGAAAATTCAAATGTACAAATAACTGTGTTTTTTTTATTTCTAGGTCCATATCATGAATGAAAAATGCTTAAATGGTCATACTCATTACTTTTAAACCAAAACATGAACTCACCACTCCTCATTTTGATAGTTGTAACTGCAACTCACCAAATAAGACAAAAGGGCTTATGATGATTATGTCTATCTTTTATGTTCATTTCTAAATCTTTTACATGGGACAGATCAAGTGCATGCACCTTTTATGGAAGAATAAAAAGATGTTTATTAAAGGAGGGTAATAGTGTGAGAAAAAGAAGAGAACAAAAGGGAACATTGATGAAGGGAGCAAATGGAGAAGTAGTAACAGGTCGTGATGAGGTGAGGAGGAGATAGTGAGTATTTTTAAGGATTGTTGAATGTGTTTGATGACAAGGTAGCAGATGCAGGATGTTTGCGTCACGGTGGTATGTGAAGTGAGAGAGTCATGGAGAGTGGTTTGGTGAAAAGAGAAGAGCTGGTGAAAGCCGTACAAAGATGAAATGTGGCAGGGCACCTGGAGTGGATGGTATTGCAGTTGAATTTCTTAAGAAAGGGGGTGACTTGCTGATTGGTTAGTTAGGATTTTCAGTACATGTATGGACCTTGGTGATGTGCCTGAGGATTGGTGGAATGCATGTATAGCACCTTTGAGAGGTGCAAAGGTGAGTGTTCAAACTACAGAGGTTTAAGTATATTGAGTATACCAGTTAAGTTGTGTGGGAGAATAGTAATCGAAAGGGTGAAGCCATGTACAAAGTACCGGATTGAGGAGGAATAATATGGTTTTCAAAGTGGTAGAGGATATGTAGATCAGGTTTTTTCCTTAAAGACTGGTTGAGAAATACTAAGGGAAGTAGAAGGATTTGTTCATGGCATTTATGGATCCATGGAACAGGTAGGAAAACTATGCTGAGGTTATATGATTCATAAGTGGAGACTGTTTTGCCATAGCCACCCCCTTGATGAGAGTCCTGGAGGGAACAGGCATCAGAGATATGGATAGATAGAGAGGTAGGTGGAGTGTGAAACAAATGTATTGGTCGGCCACTGATGATGCCTTCAAATTAGTTATGTTGATGTTAAGATGATTACATCCTCTAAAGTTCAAAGTGTGTATGCAGATTCTGGCAAGCTTTATTGAATTTAAGATACAACAAATGACTTTCGCTCTAAGTACCTCTTTATGCCTAAACTTGCACCATCAAACCATACATGTATGGTTTTGCAAATGAGAACTGAGGTATTTGATTAACATTTTGTGTTGTTTAAACCTTTTAAGTATAAGATTAAAAAGTGCCATTAATGAGCGGTTGGGACATAAATGAATTGACTAAGTACACTTTGCTTGGTTCCCTCCCTGGAAAGTTCCTGAGGTTCAAGCTTTGCAGGGGATGGATGAGAACAGATAGCAGCAATTTCATCAGCTTGATACTGTTCATACAGACAATATTTTCTGATTGTTCAAAATATGATGGTGTTAGTTAAGCTGTAGTTAAAGAACTAACTGTTTCAGCAAAACCTCCAAGAGAATCATCCATATTTACTTCAGGAGGATATGGTAATCAGGCTGCACTTGACCAGGTAATCCCTAACAGAAATATATAATCTACTTTCATTTCATTAGTGCATTCCAAGTCACACAAGACTATGCTCCATTGAATCTCATAGCTCGAAAAGTCCATGAATGGAACAAAAGAAAAAAATAATTTCAAAAATAATTTCAAAGTCTTAGACTGCAGAATTCTGCTGATGTCTTGAACATGTTATAATCGACTGTGGTGAAATAGCAGATACTGAGGCTAATTATATTTGTTAGATGTAAAAAAAAAAAGGTGCCTTTTTAATACAGAATGAGAGTAGTTGAATGGAAAAAGGAAAGCGATAATTGTAAAAGCTATGTTTCAGAAGTTTTAAGATAGTTGAGAAAAAGATAGGCTCTCCACGTACAGGACAAATTGGTTAATTTTCATGAATAGAATCAAACAAACACTGAATTCCTCAGCATCTTAACATCAGTCGTAACCGATCTACAGGATTCCGAACCACCAGCTCCCTCCTGCCTCGCTCACCAAAACCTTAAACTCTTTAGCACTATTATCTTTCAAGTAGCAAGTAAGTTTACAATTTCATACCGGTCGCATTTGATCATTTACACTTATGTACCGTGTGCGAGGTGTCTGCCTCAACCGTGGATATGTCTTATATTCAGTAGAGATTTGTATGAATGGTTCAGCAGAGGTATTTGAATCATTAGCAATTCAAGTCAGGCACCGATAGGGAACCTTGTTCTGTGTTTTGGCCTTCAGTTGTTGCTTCCTTCCTAAAGCACACCCTCCCTTGCGAGTGAAGACGTGTTGAAAGGTGAGAAAAAAATCCATGTAGCCTTGTTACTAAACCAATAGCTTTGGTTAGTGATAAAAAAAATGTGCTTGACCCATGGAATGGTTTGGAATTCGAAAGAGTATTCAAAGTTGCACCAATCAAGCCCAAAAAAAACGAGTGGCGGTGCCTGTGGTCAACAAGAAGTGTAGCGAGGCCGCCACGGTTCCCGCCTGCCTACTCGCATCACTCACCACCGCTCGCTGTGGTTCAGGCGCGGGGATATATCCCATCCTGGGAACGAACCATTCTGAACCGCATGCTCTGCCTCTGAAGTCTTGTGTCATTGTCATAGCCACATCCTGGTTGGGAAAACGGAAGTTAATGATTTCTTAAGATTTTCTGTGATTCTGACAATTAATCTATTATATATATATATATATATATATATATATATATATATATATATATATATATATATATATATGCTGAATGCTGATGATAACACCTACTTGTAACGAAACCATAACCAGGAGTAAGAGGAGAGGGCAAGACCGCTTATCAACGAGAGATTTAATGGGTAGGCAACACGTACACCTTGTAATTACTGGATACCTGGAAATGCTTGAGGTACAGTACGTGGAGAGAGATAAAGGAAACCGCCACATCCTAGAACTGTTGGACGGAGCGCTTGCAACACAGTTATTGGCCAGCAGCCGGCCTCTTTCTCAATATTTGGCAACCAAACGAGAGTACAGCTAACTTAATTCCTTGGGGGTGGTACATTGTGATCGCAAGGGTTGATTGTTGTACACTGCGCCAGTTAGGAGTTGTGATTGTACACTGCGCTACTGAGAGGTGATGATGGTACACTGTACGAGTTACGGGGTGATGATGGTATACTATGCTAATGAGGGGTGGTGACGGGACCCAGCTAGTGAAGGGGGGTGTTACACTGTACTAGTGTGTCGCCTTTAGCAATATCTTCGTAACCATACTTCACAGTACCTCGTAATATTAGATAATTCTTCGACATACTTACCTGTTTCATAATACTTTACTCACAAGTCTCTGAATTTCGATTTCAAAGGTTTGGTTCACAAGGGAAAGGGTGCCACATCCACAATACTGTGAGCTGGCCGTATTACAATGTCACCAAGTTCAATTGGCTTAACATGTGTAGGCGTAACTTGCCAGTATTAAATTTGCATTATTTCCTAAGTTGAACAACATCATTAACCCATTCTATTAATCTTTAGACATATATCCCCTTTTATCCTAAATCTAAGCAATGTGTTATATCCTGAGTGTGTTGTTTTTGTATACCCTTCTTAACATTTTCATCTCACATCCGCATAAACCATACTCCCACCGCTTTAGTATCTTATCTAACATACTTCCATCCACATTAGTATTTATATAGCATACTCCCATCCGGTTTAGCATCTTCACAACCATCGAAGTATAACTTCTGTCTATACCATGTGGCTTCTGTTAGTAACTTTTAGTACGGAGCTTTATCGAATGCTTTTTGAAACTCGAAATAGGCAGCATCAGCTACTTTCCCTTTAACACACTTGTTCATAGTTTCACAAAAGAAATTAAGCAGATTTGTCAAACGAACAATTTCTTGGAAAACCGTGTTTAAAATCGCCTGTTAAGTGGTGGTTCTCTAAATAGTTTACAGTAATCCAGAATAAAGGTTTCTTTTACTTTACCAACTAAAGACGTTAAACGAATTAGTAAAATAACCCATGCCTTTTCTTTATATCGTCGTTGTCTTGGCAAAAACTTCCATTCCTCTGGAAGATTTCCTGCTGCAAATGATTTATTGTAAAGATCAGTTAAGGATTTGACTATCTCATTTTGCGTCTCTTTCAGTTGCCACTGATAATACTTGGCCTGCCGTATTAATTACTATCATGACACTAATATGCGATGATACTTTATCTTCTTTTATTTGTTTCAAAACTTTTCCCCTTTATTAGTGGACCTGTATTCGGGACATGAGTTGTATCTTCGGTTGTAAATACAGATGCAAAAACACCAGGGAACAGCCCCGCGTGACATTATAATCACCTTCAGTAACCTTAACCCTATCGTCCTCAAAGTTCACAAGGTTATAAAGTTCAAGAACAGAATGTTAATGTGAACAATGTTTCTATACTTTATTCCTTGATAAAGGAATCGGGATCCTAGTGCTGTCACTAGATCCAACGACAGTGAACAGAAAGAATTCCCCTCATAATAAGCCACATCAGTGCTATAATGACCCCATGCTGAAACAGCTCAAATTTATAGCCAGGCAAATAGGTAAAGGTTATAGACAACATCGAACACCCTAAATGCTAAAATTATTTCAAGCATCCCTTGCAGCAGCTAGGGAACGAATGACAGAACTCAGATAGAATGATTGGGAACAGTTTGTCAGTGGACTAAATCATCACACTCCCTTAAGCCAAACCTGGAATGGTATTAACAGA
>JAYMFT010227973.1:0-11243 GCA_038088735.1 Panulirus argus
TGTGGTTTTAGAAGTGGTAGAAGATGCGTGGGTCAGGTGTTTGCATTGAAGAACGTATGTGAGAAATACTTAGAAAAACAGATGGATTTGTATGTGGCATTCATGGATCTGGAGAAAGCATATGATAGGGTTGATAGAGAGGCTTTGTGGAAGGTCTTAAGAATATATATGGAGTAAGAGGTAAGTTGCTGGGAGCGGTGAGAAGTTTTTGTCAAGGGTGTAAGGCATACATGCACTTATATGCACAGTACGTACATATACATACCAACATATACATATATATATATATATACACATGCATATACACTTATACACATGTAAATATTCACACTTGCTCGCCCCGATCCATTCCTGATGCCACCCCGCCCCACAGGATATAGCATCGCCACCCCCTGTGCCAGCGGGATAGCGCCAGGAGACAGATGAAACGGCCACATTCGCTCACATTCCAGCCTACTCTTGTCATTTCCATTAATGTGCAAAATCAGAAAAGTTAGGCTGTTGGCTTCGTTCGCCATCCCTGCTGCAGCGTCGCTTGTTGGTTGGTTGTTTGGGCTTTAGGTCTATCAAGTGCCAGGGTCATTAAGGTCGTCATCGTCAAGCTACATCCAGCAACCGAAAAATGTTCAACACCTTCTTCGGGTGTTAAAGATAATTCTAAGACCACATACGTTCTCACAAATGTATGGGGCCCATACGTCGTTTGTACCGATGTCTGCTCGTACATACCTTGGTAGTGGTTAATGTTGTTCCTAGTCTCTCTCTCCACCGTAATAACTCCTGAGACCAGCAACTGTTAGTTGTGCCAAAAGTCGGCGGAGGTAAATGAAACTCTCTGGGGTGAACTGAACACACTGCTGCTGCGTCTCTCAGAAGCGCGAGTTGTTACAGAGGAACATTTCCTGGCAAGGAGACGAGTTGCCAGGTGTCACCGTACACGTCAGCTGATGGCCATATACTAGATCTCACGGTCGTGAAGGGAACTGGTGGCCATACAGGCCAGCTGATGGCCATACACGAGCCCCTATCGTCATACGAGGGAAAAGATGGCCAAACACGAGAACTGATGACCATTCACGTCAGTTGATGGCCATGATTTTAGAGCGGCCTCTAGCAGCCCATGGTCCATGGACTGTGATGGCCCGCCTGACACTGGTGCTGGCCACTTGTGGGCCAGATGGCCACAGTACTGTACGGTCAGCACCTCAGCGGGTGCAGTACATGAAAACGTCCAGGCTATCGTGAGCTCGGTGAACTGAGGTCGAGTATGTATTCGGTAGATATTTAGAAGACAGTACAGTGTCTGGTTGGTGGACGGGATGACCCGGAGGCTGGTAGATGATAGAGACTGAAGCTGACATCATTCCCACTATACGGCATGTTGTCATGACGGAGCCATGACTCACACCATACTGCATGCTGTCATGACAAAGAACATTGATGGCAGCATGTTGTAGTTTGGGGTGATAGTCTCCTATAGTTAACTATACTCCCCGACCTACGAGACACGGATGGTGGCTGGAATTATGGGGAGTTTACTCCCCAACACACGAGACGTGTTGGAGTAAATGGAGCATAGGGTTGAGCATGATAGGTCGGTCAGGCAGGTCTGTGGAGTCAGTGAGTCAGTGGAAATGTTCATGACCTATGGTCAGTACATGCAGGGTCACCGTGCTGTACGATCCTTGGATGACCACGGTCTCCTCAGCAGGACGCCCCCAGGGACGCTGTATATCCCAGCAATGCTAGTGACTACAGCTGCAGAAGCTGTTGCTCTGCTGAGAGTTGAGAATGCGATACATGATGTTAATACTCTGCTTCGAACTCAAGGTGGCCCCGTGTTGTACGATGAAGCTGACACACACCACAGCAGCCATGGTGACCACCAAGCGTTTTCTGGCTGACTAGAGGGGGGGAGGGTACCTATCCAGGAGGGAACTCACACAGGAGGGTAGCCTCCCTCCACTCTATAAGGATCAGTACAGAGAGTTCGATTCGACACAAGTTCTTGTTCACAAGAGAAAAAGTTATCTTTTTTAATAAGTTGGTTTGAGGAATGGGAGAAGAGGTGGGACGGGGGAAGGGATGGTTTGAAATGGAAGAGAAGGTTGAAGTGTGTTCTTGGGTATGGTGTAAATTTTTTGATGCATTTGGGTGAAACCAGGTGTGAATGTATTTATGGTAAGTCTTTTTTTTCAGTAAGATTTACTAAACTATAATATTGTTCGTTGTGCCCATTGATGGATGACTGGAGCCTCCCTGAGTGCTCTGAAGCTTCGAGGGAACCAAGAGTGTTCCATATCTGTACTGTTGCCAAATCTCGGTCGGATCTGTCTGTAGTTCATATCATCGTTGACCTCAAATCTCTGCCTTATTTTTTGGGCTGCTTCCCTTAGGCATGAACCGACTGGTTTAGTCTTCAATCACATTCACACATATTATGATGTTTTCAATGTAGGGGTAATTTTCATTCGTGTCGAATCATAGAGCTTTATTTTGTATCATCTGTAACTTCATCTTGCCTGATTTGGAAGCGAGGAAAAAAGGAGTACAAAGGAACTCAAACAGGTAGTGGCTTAACGATCTCATTTTCCGCATCTTTCACTGTCCTCGGATTAAACTTATCAGAACCTGCCGTTTTATTTAGGTCCATTCCGTTTAATGCTAAAAGTAAGTCTTCGGCTTTTATGTCAATTTGATGAAGAACGTTCCCCTCTCTTATCAATGAAACTGGATTCGGGTCATGGGTTGTGTCATCGATCGTAAATTAAGATGCAGAAATGTCATATTTAGGATATTTGTCAAGGCTTCGTTATCTGCAACAAAGTCAGCGTTTTCCGTGATTAATGGACCAACTGACTGGGTAATTAATTTCTTGCCTCTACCATAACTTGTACAACTCCTTAGGATTTCTTATGCTTTTTTCAGCAAAATACTCATCGTATTGACGTTTGCTTTGTCGTATAGCTCTCACTTTCTTTACCTAAATCATTTTTTAATGTCACTTGAGACGGCACGGGGAACAGCTGGGTTGACTGTGGACCGCCTGTCACAACCAGGATTGGAACCTATGCGCTCGACCCTGGGCGGCCAGTGAATGCGTCACGGGCAGGAACGGTAACTGCTGCACTCGTAATTCACTGTAACCTGTTGGTTATTGGTTTCTCTGAGTTCTTTATGAGCTACTCTCTTAGACAACAGACACCTCTGTATATTTCAGTTTTCCGCCGCCTTGGCTTCGTTTTAGAAATAGACCATCTATGAAATTGCCCATATGTTCCTCTGCTGCTATGAAGATTTTACTCTAGTCTTCCAAGCTACGTTCATGTCGTTTTCATTGACCATGTCACTCCAGATCGTTAAAATTTGCAAGTTTAAAATCGGGTGTTTTTTCTCGACAGTCATGTTGACCAACTTTACATGCAGCCTTGAAAGTGACCTCAAAACTAATTTGTCGGTGATAATTTGTACCAAAGTTTTCTCCAACTTCAGCATTATTAACGAGATCCTAATCAGCAGTTAGAACTAAATCTAATATCTCGTCGCGAGTAGTTTTCTCGGCTAATTGGATTAGGAACCTACGAAGTAAATCTAGGTAGAGTTCACGCTAGAAGTTACTGGAAAAGCCTTCCCCTCTCCCCTCTTAAATACCGGTATGTTAAAATCTCTTACTGTGTTAGAATCTTGCTCAGTACAAGTTTGTGCCGACTGATCATAAATTCTTTCGTCTACCTCTGATGTTTGTGTCGCTGTGCGTGTGACCTATAAACAATCTATAAAATGAAGGCGACATTCTCAAAGGATACAACATTTTTCGTCGTGGATTAAGATCGACTTCAACAAAGGGTAAAATACCACCACATACATCACTTCCCCCTGTTGTTATTAAACAGTGTAGCCTGGAATTGCGTATTCGGCGAGGATTTCAATGTTGCTGATGTCTAACCAAGATCCGGACGTTGGTATAAGTGAGTAGGTTAGGACTGGAATCATCATGGCTTTGACTAGGTACAAGTTCTGGTTTGGAAGGTGCCGCAAGTTGTACAGATCAGTCAAGGCCGCTGTTCCTTGTGCGGATCTCTTGTTGACATATTATCAGATATCCTGATGTTAGTGTGTGACCCGGGATTCTGTAACTTCTTGTGAGCTAACTTGTTCCCTTCTGTTATTATATTGTTGGGTTTTATTCATCCTAGCACCAATATAGTAACCTTTTGTTTTTGTTTCCATATTCCAGTCCTTTTCGAATCTGTCTGGTAAATTTTGGGAGTGAGTTGTTTTCTTAGCTTCATCGGAGTAGAAGTTGTCCATGATCATGGCAGGGAACTGGTGGGGGAACGTCAGCTGAGTGAAATGAAAACTGTCGGTGACAGGACGCTTCCCTGGAGGACCCCGCCCAGTTAGGGGAATTCGGGTGACGTCGCAGAGTTGATGATGATTTCTGCGGGGCGTTGGTTTAGAAGGTCGCACAATAGTCTTACTGTGATCTCTGGTGTGCCCAGCTATAGTAATTGGTATTGTAGGCAGTGAGTCCACACTTTGTCAAAGGTTTTGCTTGTGTCTCTTTGTACAACGGTGCAATCTGTTCCTTGTCCTTCGGATAAAGCATTTTTTTTTTTCTGCCGTGATCACAGTTATTAAGTTTTTTTTATGTTGAAGGCTTTAGTCACGGACAAAAGTCCACATAAAGGCCGGGCCCTAATTGAAATATAGAGAGAATTAAGAAACGGGGAAAAAAGACAGGAAAAGTATTTACGAATTTTTTGAGAAAGTGAAAGACCAGTCTCTTGAAATGAGCCAGGTCATAGTTACTGGGAAAGACAGGAGAAGGTAGTGAGTTCCAAAGTTTCGACGTGTAGGAAAAGGAGCTGTTATCAAAACGGCACACCCTTGTGTTGCCGATGGCCACACAATAATCATGTGACGCAGCAGCTTGCCGAGTATTGCGTGGTCTAGCTAGTGGTGGGGGCACACAAGCAGCCAGTTCTCGGGAACAAAAACCAAAGTAATACCTATAGAAGAAGGAAAGTGAACCAACATTGCGGCGTAAGGCATGGGGGTCAAGTTTGGAAGTTAGCCTGGGACAGTTTATAAGTCGGACCGCTTTCGACTCAACTCTGTCAAGTAAGGACACAGATCTAGAGCCACCCCAAATGTGAGAGCAGTACTCCAAACAAGGACGAATTAATACCTTGTATAAACGGAATAACTGTTCAGAAGAGAAGAAATTTCGACGTCTAAACAGAACACCCAGTTTCTTAGAGGCAGACATACCTACTGCCGTAAAGTGGGGTTTCAAAGAAAGAGTAAATGTTACAGTTATATCAAGTATGTTCATTGAGTCAAGAAGTGGAATTACAAAACCGTCGAAGGAGAGACGAGAGTTGTGAGGAGTTTTCTACGGAGAGATGGGCAGAAACTGGGTCTTGGACACATTAATCTTAACAAGATTTTGTATACCACACTGTGTTATCCTGTCCAAGTCCGAGTTTATTTGGGAGGTCTGTCAAGGTGAGATGCAGATCGAGGGAGAGAAGAGGGAACAGAATTGAAGGATATGGATGAATGCAGCGTTGAGTCGTCAGCGTATGATTGCATTGTAATATTTGTGGAGGAGAGGAACTCGTTGAAAAAAAAAAAAGGGAGAAAAAGTAGGAGACAGATCAGGCCCTTGAGGGAAGCCGCTGTTGGTGGAGAAAAGTGGGGAGGCTGATCCATCAACAAACACAGAGATAGATCGGCGGGAGAGGAAGCTAGATATCAAAGAGCAAAGTGAGGAAGGGAAACCAAAACAGGGGAGCTTAGAGATGGGACCCTGATGCCACACCCTGTCAAAAGCCTTAGATATGTCAAGGACAAATACATATAACACCAAAAATTTTTCAGGGATGATGACCTGGTATTAGTAAGATAGGAAAGAATATCACCAGTGGCATTCGTCTTGCGGAAGCCATACTGGTGTTCAGAGTGAAGACTGTGATTTTCGAGGTGATTAGGGATATGGGAATTGAGGGATTCAAAGACTTTAGAAACGGTAGATGTCAAAGCAACAGGACAATGGTTAGAGGGGTAAGAACGGTGACCCTTCTTAGGGATCGGATGTATCAAAGCATGTTTCCAAGGAGAAGGAAAAGATTTAGTTTTTAAACAGAAACGAAATAGACGAGCAAGCAGAGATGCAAGCTCAGAGGCACACTATTTCAGTACACGGGGATGGATGCCATCAGGACCATAAGCCTTGCTTGTGTCCAGAGAAAGAAGAGTTTTTCAGACAGTCTGAAAAGAGATTACAGGATGAGTCATAGGATTAGTAAGAAGAGCATCATGGGGTGAGGGAATGTTAGAGTCATCCAAGGTGGAGTTAGAGGAGAAACAGGAACCGAAGAGAGTTGCTTTGTCAATGGGAGAGACAGCTATAGCGCCATGACAATAGGATAGCTGCATCTTCTTCGTCCATTGATTATCATTTTTTACTTCCCATTTATGCTGGTCAGGCTACAGGAACGTGAGCTGCAACTGACTAGCTTAATGGAAGGTACAAAAGCCATCTTGCTATGACAGACTTGCGGTTAGGAAAACCCCGAACCCAGGAACCTTATCTTCACCTGAAACTAAGCTTGCAGAACATTACACGAATTTGCATAGCGGAAAAACTGCAACCAGACAAGGAAATGCTGCAAGTTCCAAGCACCGTCTTACCTTCAGAATGGTATCTAAGGGAAAAGAAAATGGATCAGTCACTGCTGTACTATCCACACGTTCTATATATAGACAGACATTATTACTGTTCTCCGGCACGTAATCTCGTCATAGACCATCAGGTTATCCGCCTTTCTCAAGTAACTCCCATTTACTACTACTACATCACGTACTCCAGGAAATAACCTAGTTATAAAACCAACAGATCTTGCGCCATCCATCCTTCCTATGTACTCCCATCAAATCAACAAAGACTCGAGTAAAAATTCCCTGATGGGGTGTGTTCTTCTCGGATGATCCGAACGCCTGTAGTGTAGTCTCGTAGCTTCCATGAACCACTTGTCATGACCGACTGAAGCGTCTCCGGTGTTCTCATTCTCCACACTTATTATTCCCAGGTAATCACTGTGTTCTGACGCGGCCAACTTACACCGAAGAGGTGAACCTCGGATTTTTGGACTCCGGGTCCGGACGCCCTGGAGACGTAGACCGTACTATAATGGGTTTAGGGTTTAGCCAGGACCCGCGGGGCTCATAGCCGGGAGCCTATCGTCTTCCATCAAGAGGCAACAAGAACCGCGGGGACATCAGTCTCCGTCGGTAACAACGGCTGATTTGTTGTGCCGGCCAGTCGTACTCATCGCATGAGCGGCAGCGCAAAGGGATTACATGTGGACACAAAGGGTGTTTGTCAGGTCCCAGTGGCCAGATAGTTATAACACTAGAAGCGGACAGCACGTACCCAGGGCGTAACTTCGAGAATCCTTTGTCTTACGTCTGAAGCAACTCTCGGGCTCCACCTTAGCTTGGCTGTACTTGGCCAACTTCTGCACCGTCTTAGAGAGACTTTACTTCACCGGAGTTACATTTAGGCTGTCCTTTGGCATCATCATGTTTCTGGAGTCTTATGTCCTCGAGTAATTACTGCACTTCGCCTTGCCCGGCCAGCACCTGTACCACCGGGCCAGTGGAGTAAATTGGAAAAAAAAACAGTTATCTTCACCACACATAGTGCAGGTGGAGTCCGGTAGTACATGGCAGTAATATATGAGAAACACCTCAAATTCACCCATGGAGTCGGAAAAACATTAAGAATCTATTTCTGTAAACATTCGCTCATTATATTACTGGATGAAACAATTCCTCATTTGAAGGGATATCGATGCATTATATTTACTTATCGCAAAACTTAACTTTCTTAACCACCTTCATCATAAATTGCAATAACTAACCGCAGAATACGACCTAGTGTGTAACTCTGAGGTATTACACATTTCCATGTATGAGTTTCCTGAACCTTTAGAATGAAATATAAACAATCAATGTAACACGATGAAATTCACGAGGAAATCTGTGACTCTACATACATCTTCCCAAATAATTTCGTTATGTCATCTTAACCTTTTTTAACTTATCTATTGGGGTAGCTCTCTCACGTTCCATCCCTTCCAGATGATCTGCACGACACCCCTCCCAATTCTCATCCCTTCTAGTTGATCTGCACTATACCCTTCCCAACTCCCATCACTTCCTGCTAATCCATAAAAGAACTAACCCCATCTACCCCCTCCCAACCCCTTCCAGTTCCCATTCCTTCCGGATGACTTAAGCACCAACCTTCCCAGCTCTCAACCCTACCTCCCGATATGTTACAATCCCTCTCCCAGCATATCCAGGAAAGAGATTTCTCACAACGTCATCTCGCAAAGAACAAACAATATGCAGCAATCGAGACATATATTTCAGCCGTATCCCGCCCTTCGCTTTCTCCGGGTCTTCAACGCAATACCATACACTCTTAGCACATTCTGGAACCGATTCCAGTGTCTAGGAATCCACCTAACATTCCAGGACTCCCCCCCCCCCATGAAGGATTCTGAGATCTTGGTACTGAGTCCTAGAGAGCCAGTCCACATTAGCAGGTTCCACTCATCGGCGATGGCTCCGACAAGTCGGCCAGATTATTACTATGGAAAAATGTTCTAAAAAGAGTATGTTTACTGCTCCGCATATTGCCACGTTGCTGGACACAGGAGGGGTGCGGGAAATGGGAGCATGTCGGTCCCGTCACAGTCACAACTTTAACGCCCGTCACAGTTCCACCCATCGTTACATGCCCTATATTTCAGTCACGGGTAGAGGAGCGTCACGTTCCCAAGCTCCGTCACGGTTTCAACTACATCATAATCACCACACCGTTACACCTCCCGTCATTGCTTACAGTCACCATCCCCCGTCACAGATTCAACTCTTTGTCACATTTCCCTGGCCCGATATAGTATTACTGTTACAGCCCTAGTTTCGTTACATTCCCAACACCTCGTTACAGCCCGTTTCGCTAAGTTGTTAGCCCCGTTACAGCTCTAACCCGCCACCCTCCTGCCCCGTCATCCGTCACAGAACAATACACACCATAATCCTCAGCGCAGATCACTGCTGTTGCTGCTATTGATGCCTCAATCTCGTAACACAAGAAGGGCGACCAGCGCTGCAACATATCCGGGGGAAACGATCCTGATATGTACACCAACATTCGTCACGTGATACCATGGAAGAAATGCGATATCTCTATTTTTCCGTCACGTTGATATACGTATGGTACATAAAACTGCTGCATTTTCTGCTTACAGCCACACGTATTGATTTACCTTCACATACTGCCATATCAAAGTACTTCGCAATGCCAGAAGTTTTCTACTTACTGCCTCTTCTCCTCTAACTCCAGGTGGGGATTCTGAGACAGTCGTAGCGCGCAAGTGTGAGTTATGCAGAAGGCTTAAGTTATATCTAACCTGCCTGGAGAAGTCAGCGTATGTTAACTCACTGTGGAATCTTGAGGACCGGTAAGACTTCCAGTTTTGCCCCTGCAGCATGCTCAACACGCCCTCTAACCGTGTTAAGGAGAGTCATCTCCCTCCCCTTCCCCCTTCCCTTGCATCTCCCATCCCTCCACCTCCTACCGAAAAGCTACCAGGGGGTCGAGTACAAGGCCAGTGCACCCTGCCTCGGGGTCCAGTACAAGGAATGAGTACCTGGTCACCCAAGTAGAGGGACTTGGATTTCACCTGGGTTGAAAATCTGTTATAAATACACAACATACAACTTAACAATATATATATATATATATATATATATATATATATATATGCGAAAACTACACATGTAACGAGTGTACATAAAATGCAGGTAAAACCACAAGGAAATAAAAAATACGTATTGTCAAGCGCTTTCGCATAATCATATCGTCGGGACTGAGTACAAATAAAAGAAAACCAGAATATGATATAGCAACCGCCACTGGGCGGGACCGGCGAATTAATTAAGAAACAGGTGAAGGGATTAAGGCCCAGGTCATCTTCGATGACCTCACCAGTGGGGGCTGGTATATTATATTCTAGTTTTCTTTAACTGTACTCAAGTCCCGACGATGTAATTATGCGAAAGCGCTTGACACTCCGTATTTTTCACTTCCTTATGGTTCTGTCTGGATTTACGTATACTGTGGGGAGGGGGAAGGAAATCAACAATGCAGTGAACATAATCTGCTACAAGAAAAACGAGATAATCCAATTATCTCACCCCGGGGTGCCTGGGGTATATTCAACATCATCTGGAGAAGGGAAGTACTTACAGAGGCGCCATAATGCAATAACCGCAGCAGATTATCCAAATGAACAGTGATTAATCCAGTTAATATTCGAGGTAATCCAGGCGAACGGATTAATCCGGTAAAAACCCAAGACATGATGCAGGTGGAGAGAGATTGGTTAGACAAGTGGAGTTAGGTATACGTATATGGTTAAAGCCGCATATGCTGTTGGATTCTGGAACCTACAGTCAAAAGAAATTCTCACTCTAAAGGAGTCTACATTTCCCTACTACTTGAAGCAGCGCGCCTTTGGTTGCAAGGAGGCTTTAAGAAGGGTCTTGGATAACACTATAACTGACTAACACGACCTTGTCCAAATGCCTTACATTAGTCATATGCCATGACCACTGCTAAAATTAATGGTGATAACGTCAATACTCAGAGCAATTATGCATAATGTTCACATTATGAATAATGAATATCAATACTAGTCTCTTGGCTAGTACTGATATGCTGCATATTTCTGCAAATATCAGGTAACCTCACCAAGTTATACATATGTTATTTTGCACGATGATGAAAACTTAAGAAATATACACATATTCTCAAAAGCCAAAATTTCATTTCCCAATACGAAAACATCTGCTCAACACAGCGGAGAACAATTTGCATTTAAAAGTAGGAAAGACGTTAAAACCACAGTTAAACCCAGCCGAGCATTTTTCATAAAGACAGATGAAATTCTAAAAGCAGAACAAAAGTCTTAAGAAACTAACAAACAGCAGAAAATACATGGTAAGCGTTGCTGACCCGTGACGCATTCACAGGCCGCCCGGGGTCGCCGAAGTTGGTTCACAGTCAACTCAGCTGTTCCTCTTATCTCAGGGGCTTGTCGATATAATGGGTACCTGGCTTAGGCTAATATATATATGTATATATATATATATATATATAT
>JAYMFT010227984.1:0-11243 GCA_038088735.1 Panulirus argus
AAATACGGAGTGTGTGTGTGTGTGTGTGTGTGATTGAGTGAGTGAGTGTGTGTGTGTGTGTGTGTGATTGAGTGAGTGTGTGTGTGTGTGTGTGTGTGTGTGTGTGTGATTGAGTGAGTGAGTGTGTGTGTGTGTTATTTTTTATTCTTTTGTCATTATGTGCGTAACGGGAAGAGAGTTGACACTCGGGTTTTCTCGTCTCTTAACCTGACACATATACCACGTATTAACCTTTTGTATACATACACACACACACACACACACACACACACACACATGCGCGCGCGCTCGCGCACATACATCCCAGCTGACACCAGTTACACAGTCATGGATTAGCCCGACTGGGAAGATGAACAGGTGGGTTGGCTGTGAGCCGGGCTGACCTGTCCGGGATTCGAGTCCCGGCCTTTAGACCGGTGGGTAGTAACGGTAACCATAGCACATCGGACGCTCATCGTGCGTGTATGCATAAAAATCTATACAGTGTTTATGGTGTTTATGGACCATCAGCTGGTCGTCAACTACTCCATCCACTGTACACCACCAGGCTGCTTCATGTGTCTTCCTCCTCCTCCTCTTCCTCCTCCTCCTCCTCCTCTTCCTCCTCCTCCTTCTCTTTGAGAAGATCAACTCACCTGTTATGTCCGTCTCTGCTATGTCCTCATTTCTCCCCAGTGTATGCAGGATCCTGAAAGATGAGAACATTAATGTCAATCCGTTCCCCAACTCAGGCGCGGGAGGGTGGCGCGTCCGGCCCCCCTCTACCACCACAGCCTACCACCGCACCTACCACACATGTGGATAAACCACAACTTTACAAAATGAGTCTGTGTTTTCCGATGTCCTTGTGAATGACTTGGCCAGTCTTACACCTACACTCTGTCAAGGATAATTTGTATTCATAATTTATTTCTGTTGTCACTGTCATTCACGATCTGGGCCCTGAGGACGTCGTGAGGGTTTAAACAAACCTTTTCATGACATGGCTGATCCATCGGTGGTTTCCTAAAATGTGTAAAGAATGCCCAGTCATGGGCAGAAGCCTCTATCGAGGTCAGGCCATGAGTGAAAAAGAAAATAAAAGAGATAAACAAGAAAGGAAAAGAATAATAAGTACTTCAGGAACTTAACTGGAAGACCTGATTTTCTAACGCGGAAAAAGATAGAGGCTTGAGGAAGAAGGATTTGCATAGACAACAGCTGAAGAATGATAAAGTAGATAGATGTAAACTTACTATGGTTACTTAGATTTGATAAGATGGAAAGTAAGAACAGCAATCAACCCTTACTTTACAAATTACTTTATGAATACTACCATTCCTTTTGCCCTGCCTTGTAAACGAGTGATCTGTTGTGGTACGTCTCTACCAACACGAGTCACGAGCTAGAGCAACGGGAGACTATAGCCCTGCACCATTACTTCCCTCACTCATCATACCCGTGACTGAGTCCATCAGGAACAGCAACACTGTCAGTAAAGACTCATCACCGTCGCAACACTACAACTTTAGCACCACGGTCGACGTGCCACCTTTAATGACTGACGGAGCAACACATCATTAACGGGAACTTTTTAATTAAATATTCGCCGAAGTATTTCCGCTGCGTCAAAAGGGAGAAAATCGATGCAGACGCCTATCTGGCTTCACTGTCAGTCGATAGAATTAGCTTGTACAGAGGAGCGGACGGCTTTGTGACGGAGGCCTCGCTTCGTACGCAGCTTGCCTCTCGCCTCCGCATTCTGACATTAGTTCTTTTCTTCCCATCCTCTTTACTGCCTGTATAGTTTTACCCAAACAAATCATAAGCCTATGGCCCAAAAAAATCCATGAATACTGGGAATCCGAACCAGATGGAAACCTCCTCGTGCAGTATGGTTTAGACAGAACAAACTCCCATCAGTAGCTGAGGCAGACCTCTAATTTCACCAATGCTGTTAGCTTGAGGCATTGAACACACTCCACCAGTGTTGTTTTCACCAATGCTGTTAGCTTGAGGCATTGAACACACTCCACCAGTGTTGTTAGCTTGAGACAATGAGCACACACCTCAGTGCTGTTGAGCCTGGGACAAAGAACACGCTCAACTAGTGCTGTTAGCTTGAGAGATAGAACACAAGCCACAAGTGTTGTTAGCTTCACAAGAGAAAAAAGAACTACCAGTTTTGGAAGCTTAAGACACAAAACACTCGCCACTTGTGCTGGGAACTTCAAAAAAATAAGAGTTGAAAGTTTAAGACAATACAAGACACATGCAGTTTCTCCAGACCAAAAGAGTCATCTGCCTCGCTGGACTGAACTGCAAGACATGTATAGTGAACCAGATGCAGCCAAAAGCCGAAAATATACAAAAGGATGTTCTAGAGGATGATTAAGTCGGGAGAGTTGTTGTCAATACTGTTACGAACGTTAGAATCGTCAACGTGCATCCACTGAGGAGACACATCCATCAGGGCACCATTTATAAGGATAAGGAAGCGCAATGTTCCCACCTACGCGCTCTGCGGGACACCAGAAACCAGCAACAGGTAGGCGGTGATGGCCCCCTCCTCTGAGGAAGTCGTCAGGCCATGGAATGAAACTTCCTCGCAATCCAGTTTTGATTCCTCTATTAATGATCGTGTTATGGCTGACTAAGTCAAAGGCTTCGGTAAGATCAACGAAAGCGAGTCACGGAGGTCTTGTGTCTGTCTGGGGTGCAATTAATGAATTCTAGGGGTTTGCCAATGCAATGGGTGGTAAAGAGGTCATATTAACACCAAACTGCTGAGGGTCTGTGAAGTTTTCATAGTCAGCGTGAGACAAATCAAACAGAAAACATGTAGAGAGTGAGCTGGAAACTGTGTTGATGGCACTGTGTCGTAACTCAGTGAGAGACTGTGGTCCTGTTGACTACGGCATGGGAAAGACGTAGGAAATCTTCCAGCTCGAAAGGCGTTTTGACTGGAAGAGAGAAACACTGCTGATGGAACTGAGGGACGAGGCTACCTCAGGGGAGAGCTGTTAGGTAAGTAAGCGAGCGAGGGTGAAGCGCTTTAACGTGAGCTTTTGTAACCGTCGGGCGACTTCAGGTTCTTTTGCACGACTGACTCAGATGTTGGGGCCGGAAGGTAGGCCGGGAGGCAGGTGCTATGAAGGTGGAAGAGTCTCTGGCAAGTGGTGCAGAAGTGGTTGTTCGTGGCTGCTTTTCCATTGCTTGGAGAACTGACGCAGGGGAAGGAGAGTATCTGCTTGTCCAAACCTCCCAACTCTCTCTTTCCACCCTACTGTTGGTTGATGTTGGACCGCTTCATGTGTTGCAGCATCGTAAAGCAGTAAGACTCCTTCGCAGCCTATTTCGTAAATTGTCTTTGTTACGTAAGGCTTTATAGAAGTTCGTGTTATGGTGGCAGAAGGCCCGGTCTCGCTGCTGCCACAGTCCCGTGAAGAGAACAAGCGATGGCGGGTTTCCGGAGGATGGCACTGTATGCCAATCCACACACTAACTACCTAGCCGTAGGACCATAGTTGCACCAACTGCCCACTAGCTATCCAACACACCAGAAGCCCAGTTGTAGGAAGACGGTCGGGGCAGCTGGCCACAAGTTGCATTAGCCGTCCACAAGCCACACACCAACCACAGTTGGCCAGACGCTACCTGATGGTCCACATTATGGGTCCAACATACAGGGAACGGAGACCATTTCTCCCGCAAGAAAGGCTCGTGCCTTGCCGCTCACCACTACTTAACCCGGAAGACTTGTCTTACACAACCGCACACTAATTCCGGCTCCTATCATCGACTCCTACCGAATGCTACTGTTGTTTGAACTCCTTCCAAACTCAAATCCTAAAGTCCACGTCAAGATATGGAGGAAAAGTAGCAAATGTTTGATAAGACAATGAAACGACCTGATTTATATGTTATTGGTCTAAATAACCTCAAAGTCCATGTGAACTTATCAAAAAGTAAACAGTCTCTTTCCTGTTTTTAAGAGCCTTCTTTCTCGCCTTTCACCAGCAGTCCTCCCTCTTCTCTCTCACCAGCAGTCCTCTCCCTCTTCTTCTCACCAGCAGATTTCTCTCCTCCTTGCCCCTCGCCATTACCCCTCTACCTCCTACCTCGGGACACCCTCTGTCTTCTCAACCAAGGCCAACAAAGCAAGTCTAAACGACAGTTCTTGTAGGATTCCCTGAAAAGGTGGGTAATTTGATGGGAATACATAGATCACCACCTCACGAATCATACGTTCATAAGTCTCTATATTTCCTCGCTACTGTGTGTAGCGCAAGTGAATGCTTCTTTGGTGTAAATGTATCACCACAGCTCTGAATCCACAAAAGGGGGTCACGAGGATGCGTGTTTTCATGGGATGGGAAGTAAAATGAGAAATGTCTTGGAGACTTCAACTCTCTTAAGAAAGTAATCCAAGATCCCGTTGCTTCTGAGTCGGTCAGAAGTATGGTTTTAAGACCTCCATATACACTCGCATATTCGTTCATAATTACTGCTCTTTTAATCGTTCAAATTTTGTGTGCGTAATGTCATGGTTTGATGAAATTACTCCAGGTTTTCCGCATCATTCTTGATAGTTCTTAGTAACATTCTAAATAATCTTTAACAGCTTTTAGTATCTCAAAGTGAATCCTCAAAATCTTGAGGTCTGTGGCTAACTATCATTTCCACGTAAAACAAAATATTGTTTCTATAATGTATTACATTACTGACTCTATGAAATGTAAAGTATGTTAGTGGGTTATCACGCACTCACATGAACGGAGAGACATAATCATGATGTCCTTATGTAAACGTACTCTTAATGAACCTGTCTACTGTCATCCATGCCTGTCCACCAGTCTGTCAACATTTTTCAAGAGTCATCAGGTATCGTATCCTCAGATGGGCGGAAGTACTCCTATCCTCCTCTTCCACCCCGGTGCACTCGCCTTGCACGGCATTACAGGAAGGAAGGAGGGTGTATTTCACATTGTAGGGTGGAGTGGGCGTTGTGTGAGTACAGTACATCACTGAGAGGGAGGGAGGTGTACATTACAATGTAGGGAGAAGTAGGAGTTGTGTAGCAGAATATATCACAGAAAGGGAATGAGGTGTACATTACAGTGTAGAGTGAAATGGGCGTTGTGGTAGTACAGAACATCAAGCAAAGTGGGGTAGAGTTTATGGCAGAGTCAGCACAGTGCCGTATGGATGGGTGTGTGAGGGCGAACATCTCAACGTACGTTCCATGTTAAATTAGGAGGAGCACTTGATGGTATCGGAGTGGGGGGAGAGTACATTACACTGGAGAGTGTAGGTGTTGGTAGCACAAGCACACTAGAGTACTTGTTATGGTTGAGTGTGCATAACAGAATGAGATCGATAATGGTGAAAGTCATGCGTTTATATAGGTAAGCCCAAATGGAAAAAAGTGCAGTGGTAGCAGAAGTAGTAGGAGTAGTAGTAGTAGTAGCAGCAGTAGTAGCAGCAGCAGCAGCAGCGGCAGCAGTAGTAGTGGTAGTAGTAGCAGTAGTAATAGTAGTAGTAGTAGTAGTAGTAGTAGTAGTACGAAAGGGGCTAGAGAAGTGAACAGTACAGGGATGGCTCTCGAAGATATTACATCCATATTTACATCCATGAAGTAATTCATGAGGTGGAAGAATGTCACGGGTGTATCTGCTGGTACAATGGCGATGAAGGGTACACTTTATAACACGGGCATTAGTAGTGAAGCTCCAGATTACTACGTACGTCGGATATACACACGTCACTCGCTCTGTCATAACGCATCAAAACGCTAATACAAGAGCGGGAGCTGAACAAGTTGGTGCGACGGGGTATAGAAAAAAAAAACAATCTCCACCATGGAAGGAGCAAATAACATGTGACTGGACACCATATGGTCAATGCAGGGCGGCACAAGCACCTATGGTGCGTCACACGAGGCTCCACGTCTAGTGACCGGCCCTTCAAGGAACACATTACGCTTAGTTATTTACGAGGAGTCTTTTCTCAATCTCCATAGCTTGGTCTAGGACCAAGCTTGACTACTGTTCTTCCGACCAGTTAGGGTATCTGAGACTACGGTTCACAGGCCCACGTATTCGAAACTTGTCTGATCAGGATTACTTTGTAGATACTGATCCAATGAATATTTTTTTTTCCATTTGTTCGTCACAATGACTGCACGTAGACCTTTCAACAGCTCCTTTTATAAGTCTTATGGAACCTTTGCGTTTTACTAATGCTGTTTTGCACTCAAGCACGCCTATTGTTGCGATCTGTTTTAACAAATCCTTCCCGGGCCTTCATGACTCCCTATGTCTGTCCTGCCATCTGTGGCGCCTTGTTTTCGGACACCAAACGGCTTGACCTCAAAGCAGAAATCTTATGGCGTGCTGGAGGTATACATTATGCTGTAGCTGCACCTTCATGTCAAGCTGTAGCCGCCAGGGCCGCCAACGACTTGGATTACAGTCGACAATGAAGGGTGTGGGTCTTCTGGAAATTCCATTCTCGAGCGAAGTCAGCTAAAAACGGTGCAGGTGCGTTGACAAGTTTGTCGGGAGTCAGCACAAAGAGGCAGAAGTTTCGAAATCAATTTAACCCTCCAAGGAAGGAAAGACCTTGTCCAACCAGAGCACGAAGATGTTTTGTTTTAATCTCTAGGGTTTACTGGACATTGGTGTAGTGTTTATGGTACAATGGTTTGAGGTTTGATCTGGACTCTAAGTACAGTCTTCTTGAGAAAATGCTTGGAAAATCAGGTAACAGAAGACCTGATGGTTTGAGACGAGGTTATATGCTGGAGGACTGTATATGGGTAAGTCAGATAACAGAAGACCTGATGGCCTATGACGAAATTATCTGCTGAAGAACAGTAATGAAATTCTAGCTTCCTAATCTGCAAAGATGGGGACGGGACTGTAAAGAAAGCTTCACTGTTGCAAAGGGTTAACGAAACTGTAATTCTACGCTTCACAGGAAAGTACATCCAGGGTTTGAGGTACAGCGGTCGCTTCCCCGTAGCCAGAGCCATCGCAGAAGGTCTGTGTGCCTGTCCACAACCAGGGGGACGACCAGAACGACCCCGATCGCAGCGGGGAAGCTAGAGCCGGAGGCCTCCCATAAGCTGGCGGCAGGAAGGCCGCAAGTCCACCCCAAAGGAGCCTTGGTGGCTCGGTTGACGTGATGCGGTCTGGCTGCCTATTAAGGAATAATTTTCGAAGGTAGGCAGGGAACCAGGAGCTCTAAGATTGTCCACTTACATATAGGGATCAATCTCTCCTGTCTACTACGCTCCTGTAATTAGAGGATTTTTGAGTCAGTGTTGACTGTAAATGTTCTTTGCACACTTTCTAACGAAAAACAAGTTTCTTCTAGGAGATTTAAGTGTTCGCTTAAGTGTCTTGATAAGTGAAGTCGTTCGTTTTGCCTTCTCCTTATTTTCAAGAATCGACATTTGTTCTGTTGTGCTCAGCAACGGGCACCTACGACGAGATTTGGCAACAGTGGCAGGTCTAGCGCGTAGGTCGCCTTCCAAAATAATCTTCGAATCTTTTAGGCTCCTCTTCTGTAATGCATATTTGATTTCAAGGGACCACTTCACCCAGAGCGAAGCTGAAGATCACCTCCACTGAACACCAAGGCATCATCAGTGGTCCACTGGAAGACTTGACTGATGTGTGTGTAGCCCTTCGATTCCCTCGACTGTCATCAATAGATGAGATTAGCGCACTTATTCTGGTACCATTAGCGAACAATGGCATGGAGCTGTGATCTGTGTTAGCGTCTATGATCAGATATGACAGTCAACAGAGGAGCAAGTACATTTCCTTGGGGAACAGAACACTTCACCACGGATGCATCACATATGTCATTTCCTCTAGTTATCATTTACAAGCATTTATCTTAGTTGAACAGCCAGATTCTAGAACATCTAGGAGACACACCTGACTTTTTTCAATTAATTCACCTTCTTTCATCTGGCTATTCATCTTTTAAATCCCCTCATTTGATCTGATTCTGTGTTCATAACCAATGACTGTATGTTGCTTTCTCATCTCGTGACACCGTTCATAATCCTATATTTGATCCCTCATTTTTCTCGACTTCCTCCTCTGGTTCTGAAATGTTCTTATAATCTTATGAAATGCATCTCAGTCCTCGTCATTATACCCCCAAGAAGGTAATAGGCCAGGGTATAATACCATAATCGCAACGATTGTAAACGTGTTTCTCATCAAGGTCACTGGGTAACTCAAAGGCGTCACTCTCTCTGATAGTTACCTAATTTCTCACCAGGTGGATAAGCTAACCACAAACAACCTTAGAAGTGTGTGGGACACGGCCGTCAGCGGGACTGCCTAACCACTACATCCACCAATTAAAGGCATCGCTTAGCATCTTTGCACCAACTTCCGTCACATCCACGTAAACCTCTTGATGAAAAGGTTCAACTCAAGCGGCATGAGGCATACCATCATTGTATGGAAGTATGGGAAAACGAATAAGAACTGAAGCCAAAGCATTCGACGTACTTCGAGTGTTGGGTCCACAACTATGATATGGGTCTCAGGCGTTGGGTCTCCAAATGCAACATGAACTTCATTGTTTCTTCTGTAGCCGTAACACCGAAACTGTGTGCTGTGTCGAATAACATCGAACACAAGTCCTGCGTCTATAGATATGACATCGAACTCGTGGTACTGCGTCGACTACCATATTATCAAACTCATGCAGACATCTGTGTGGTATTCGGGAATCAAGAGGAGGCTAGAGACCTATCTCAGACGCACGGGCCACTGCTCATGACCTTCTCATTCCTAGGTACAGGAAGATCTTAGGAACTCCGACACAGAGATCTTGTCGAAGACTTAAGGAAAAGAAGGGAAATTACTTTACTCATATGTCCCTAAGTCCACAAACCTGGCCCATATATCATCTGGTAGAGTTCTGCCAAAGGGTATTGGAAAACATGGGAGGGGTTCACGAACCGTGTCTCACTATACAGTAGGTACCTCCCATATCCCACCGTACAGTAGGTGCTTCCCATGTTCTACCATACATTAGGTGCCTCCCGTGACCCTCCCACATCCCACCACACAGGAGGCACATCAGACACGTCCCCCCACACCAACAGACGCGTTAGAAGCGCGCGCGTCAGGTCATCTCCCCGCCGCAGGTGAACCTGGCCTTCACCAGCCCGGAATCCCAACAATGCCGAGCCCCACCACCGATGATTCCACCCTCAGGACTTACACCTACACCCTCGACCTTGGCAATGTGAAGCGTTGGGTGGGGGCTGTTGGCGGTTGGGGAGAGTGGCCATGGTAGGTGGGGCTGTGGCCGAGGGAGACACAACCCCATCCTCGTCAACGTGCCACCTCGAAGACCACAGTCACGTCAGCTTACGAACCAAGAGTAATCTCGCCTTGTACTTCCAGACTTCGCCATGACTGTAGTGAGAGACGACGGTCTGGAAGGAACGGTTAGACGCAAGGATGGAGGCATGTGCCTTTATCCCCTCTCTATCCTCAAGCCTGAGGATTATCTATCTCTGAGTCTCTTGTATTTCTCTCTCCGAGGGAATGGTTCTTCCAGATCAACTGCAAGCAACATTTTGAAGTATGACTACAATTCTGAAATCTACAAAATACGACACTGATGGAAACGTGTTCGCGTCCGTATATACGGATGTGAGAGTCAACACTCTCTCTCATGGCCGACAAAACGGGTGGTCTAACGACGCCTAATCACACACACACACAGCCCAGCATGACCAAACAAGGTCAATGATCGGAAACTGTGTTCTCTACGCGTTTGTGATGGACGATCTAACTCTAGAAAACGGATCGTCGTGAAAGAAGGGATAAAGAAAACCTCAGCTGGGGACGCAAAAACAGACGGACGGAAACACGTTTGCGTCATCGGATTCCTTAAAGGCATTACGCGTGGTTGAGGGTCTAAAACCACAAAAATTTTCCACGCCTTTGCAACAAGAAGGGCACACAGGGGCTGGGGGAAGGGGGGGGGGAGAGGTGAGCAATGAGTTCCATCAACAGATAAGGACAGAAGGGGAGGTGGGTCACCGCATCCCCCACCCTTCGCTAAAGGGAAGAGTGGAAAACTAAAGTGTTGAAGACCTAAAGAAAAATACAAATCTTTTATTCCGAAATTTCCTAAATTTCCATCTTTTTTTCGGTTCCTTGAAGTCCAGGAGAGTAAACGTCTTATCCACCAATCAACAGGCGCTTGCATACGACCTCTTACGTCATAATGATAATCAGCCAATCCGAACTGCACGAGCAACCTTAGATCCTGATCATCGACCAATTAACGCCGCGGTGTGATAGTTCCTCTGACGTAAGAGCGGACGGCCAATCAATGCCGGGATTGTAATGAGCTCAGGTGCTGTGGGCTGCCGCCGGGCCCAGCCACCTACACGGCCTTGACGAGGTCGCCCCGGTGCGGCGGTGGTGCTCGCAAGCCTCAACTGAACGGCTGCCTACTGACGAAGGAAGCCAGACGACCATGAGCGGGAGGCCTTGCCACTTCCCGACAAGACCATGGAAGAAGACAGGGTCGAGATGCGTCCGCGACTCCGCACGACGCACGACGCACGACCCCGGCGCATGGAAAGAACTCACGAAGAAGCGATGACGAAGAAAGGCGACGCATAGAATGACGCACAGACTGACACACGAAGTGAGACATAAAGCAACAGACAAGCCAATACAAAGGAATTCAAAGGAATTCTAACAGCAACAGACGACTGGGGCCCTTCGAGACTGGTTGTGACAGAGGGAGAAATATGAAACCCATACATCAATGAGGTGAGACCAGACATACGTACATATTTAGAAAAAAAAGAACAGAAAAATCTTATAAACTTTTCATGTGGCTAAGGAAGCGCAAGTAATGCTAGTCGTGTACTTGAAGCGAAATATTATCAAGTCTATTCTTAAACGCATCAATGGTGGTGATTTCAACTACTGGTCAAGGAACAAATGCAGCTGACGTAAGCTCGTGCTCACCTTCAAGCTGAGGTGTGCAGCAGCAAGGGAAGGGGGTCGGGGGACAGTGGGAGTAGGAAGAGGGAGGAAGGGGAAGAGGAGGAGGGGGAAGAGGGGGAGGAGAGAACCTGAGCCAGGCGCAGTCAAGCGAGAGATATTCGAAAATGGGTGAGGCGGGTCTGCTAACAGTTGTCAACCACCACAGGTGACCCACCACCACCATATATATATACATATATATATATATATATA
>JAYMFT010227995.1:0-11242 GCA_038088735.1 Panulirus argus
GGTCCCAGGTTTTGAAAAAGAGCAACAAATCATTCATATTCAAGCTGGTAAACGACATCGGCCTGTTGGTCTATGGGAAAGGTGACTGTGGCGGAAATTAGTTGGTACAATGGGAGAGACGGCCTTTGATACCAGTTTTACTAATTGTGAGACAGAAAAAGAACCACCAGAGATATGAGACCATTACACTAACCGATGGTAAATGCGACCTCAGTAGATACGGATTAGCTTTCAAAAGGAAACTGTTTCAACTGTACTGTATCCAACTTTTGGGAAATAGATTTTGTGATGTTATTTATATGAGCTTTCTAAGAAAGAGTATAGGGAATCTCATGCCTGTTAGTATGCAATATTGCACGACTGAATGTACTGTTTTGAAATATCTGCGCCAGCTGGTGTCCGCTGCGTTCCACATTAGAACTGCTGACGGTCTAGGAAATGTCGGCACAAGGGAGCTTCGACTACTTCTCTTTGGCCTGTTGGGCTAGTGGTATGATTCTCGCCTAGGGTGCGAGAGGTCCCGGGTTCAACTCCCGGACAGGCCCGAGGTTCTTTTGAATAAATTTTTGTCATTTATGTCTTTCACAAAAATTAATCTTATATAAAGGAAAGCTCAGTTGTCTACACGTAAAGCTATTTCTTTTGGGAGGAATATTATTGCATCAGGTACTGTAGGTCCCAGGTTTTGAAAAAGAGCAACAAATCATTCATATTCAAGCTGGTAAACGACATCGGCCTGTTGGTCTATGGGTATGATTCCTGCTTTGGGTGCAAGAGGTCTCTGGTTCAAATCCCAGACAGGCCCATCCATAAAATATTTTTAATCTGATTACTTAATTACTCACCTTCTCAACCGTTATGATGAACCTCTCAATTCGTGAAGACAGTAATGAACAACGTCTCAGATCTTTTATGTTCAAATTATCAAAGTATCAAGACTATATTTCTTTATTATATTATGAGGTGATTGGTTGGTACTTCCTTGCGAACATCTGGAGACATCTGGCAGTTTGTTAGATATACTTGTAGTCTGTATTTGTCTGTTTGTGCGTCTGTATGGAATTTCTTCAAGTACTTGGACTTATATGAATGTCTTTGTGTGTATTCATATGCGTGCTTGTTTTTCTTTAAGTGCTTGCAGTTATGTATATGTGTGTATGTTTGAATGTCCCTGTTTCCTTGTCATTCTCTGTGTCTGTATGTGTGTTGTGTGTTAGTTTCATGTGTGTGAATAAATGTGCATGTGTGTGGTTGTAGTTTATGTCGACTAGCTTTTCTTTGTGTGGGCATATATGTCTGTTTAAGTATGGATAAATGTATGTGTCTGTTTCTGTATGTGTTTTCGTGACTGTGTATCAAAGAATGACTTACGGAAAGTAAGGAAATATTCGCAATGTCCCGTCTATTAAACTCGTTTATTGGTCCAACCTTGTGTGGGTGAGGAGCAAGGGAATGCAAAGGTTGAGCGAGGAAGGGAAAAGTGTAGAGTATTCAAGTGGGAACGTTATGGAGAGTGATGACATAGGGAAAGAGCAAGGAGCAATAAAGATTAAAAAAGGAGGGACGGTGTAAGGTGGATGGGTTTGAAGGAAGGGAGGGAGGGTGAGAAAGTAAGATAAATGTTTGATGAACCGGGGTAAGCATTGAGGGAAAAGGGAAGAGAGATGGTGTAAGAGCAGACATTAGAGAAGTGAGAAGGAGGAGGAGGATGGAAGAGTCCTACGGCTGGGGAACAGGGGCTGTATTTCGGTCTCGTATTCTGCCCCGGGACAATGGTAAGTCTACCCCTAGGATGATGGACACATGAGTTTACATAAGTTTACATGAGAAAGACAGGCAACTGAAGGAATGATTGTCTCACGATTGGGTTGTCGGTTAACGAAAAAAAAAGTTCATCTTGACAAGAAAATGTAATTCCGCTCAGCAGTTTTTTTTTCTTCTTCGTTTAAGCTATCGCAGACTCTACGCTGCTGCACATTAGTCTTTTACTGTCCCCGTTACAGCTGTCGTTTATACAGCTTATTTTTGGAGTTTTTGTCTGAGTATATCTGAATCTATGAAATATCTGTCTAAAGAACTTTTGAAGGTATTTATAGTTAGCATTCACTACATCTCACGGTATCTTATTCCAGCGCTCAAAACACCAATGGGAAAAGAAGCTTTTCCCACGTCCGTGCTACATCTTTTAGCTTTGAGTGTTATTCCATTTGCCCTGGTAACCGTACTTTCTTGTGTTTCGAAAAGGAATTCGTGAGTTACTTTATCGAACTTGTTCATAATTTTGAACACTTCCATTAAATCGCCATGAAATCTACGTTTTTTAAGGGAGAAGAGATCCAAACCTTTTAGCCTATCTTCGTATGCCAGATTTCTAAGGGATGGGATCAATTTTGTCGCGCGTCTTTGTATTTACTCTAGTTTTTCCTCATCTCTTTTATAGTTTGGGGACCAAAACTGGACTGCATATTGAAAGTGTGGTCTCACTAGAGAATTCTAATGTGTGAGAATTGTCTCTGGTGTCTTGTAATCTATGTTCCTGGCTATGAAACCTAACATTTGGTTGCCTTTTTTTACTTGCTGCTTGACACTGTTTATTGTACTTCAGATCGTTGCTAATGACAACACCAAGGTGCATTTCTTCATTTACTTTAGTTAGAGAGTTTCCGATTAGTTTGTAGTCGTATAGTATATTCTTATCTCCAAAGTGCATAACTTTATAATTGTCTACAATAAAATTCAGTTGCCATATGTAGGACCACTCTGCTAGTAAGTTAAGATCACTCTGAATCATTTCACAGTTAGGTCTGTTTATAGCTTTACATTTTAGTTAAGTATCGTCAGCAAATTTGGAGATCTTAGATATGAGACCTAGTTTTAGGTCATTAATATATATTATGAAAAGACTGGGGCCTAGGAACGACATATGTGGCACACCACTCGTTACGTCTAGCCAATCTGAGGCTTCTCCGTTTAATACTACACCCTGCTTTCGTCCGGTAAGCCAGTCTGTGAGCCATGTACAGAGTTCTTCACCGATTCCATGTGCTTTGAGTTTATGTAAAAGTTCTAGTACATGTGTCAGGCAGGATCTTCTATCGCGAAAACCGTGTTGGTTATCCCATATAATTTTGTAATCCTCTAGAAAAGTGATAATTTTATTGCATATTATTTTTCTTTTCTTTTACCCAACTTTGACATAAGGCTAATTGGGTGGAAGTTTAAGGCACACGTTTTGTATCCATTTATATATATAGGAGTAACATTTGCTAGTTTCCACTCAGTTGGCACCTGACCATGTGATAGAGATTTGTTGAATACTTATGATATGGGGTATATCAGCTGTCTCCTGACCTCTTTTAATAATTTTTGGGCTAATTTATCTGTGCCGTTTGATTTGTTAGGATTTAGTTGGTCCAGGTATTTAAGTAGTTCTGAGCTATCTATTTCTCCTACCTTCAACTCTTCTACATCAGATCCTTGAAACATTTTAATTGGTTGCGGTATTCGAGATGTTATTCAACTGTGAATACGGCGGTAGAAGAATAATGTGGTTTGGTAGTCATTTCCTTGCCGTCAGTTGATAGTGTGTCACATTCGTTTCCTAATGGTCCATCTTCTTCATTTACTGACTTCCTTCGTCTTCTATATTCGAAGAATTCCTTAGGATTCTTATTAACTTTTTAGGAAATTGTTTTTTCTTCCTCGCGTTTACTCTGTCTTATGGTCTTAACACTGTCTTTGGATTATGATTAATTCCAGGCGATTTTCATCGGTTCTCTTTGATTTTAGCTTCTTATACGTTTTCATCTTTTGGCAAAGTAGTCCTTCGATTCTCCTATTTATCCATGATGGTTTTGAAATGTTGCAAGTTCTCTTTGCAATTTCTGGAATATGATTATTTCCAATCTCGAGTACTGTGTTTTTAGGATTATTCCACACTTCCTCTACTGTGTGAACGTCAAAAAGTTTGGCTAATTGTTACTGCGAATTTCGTGCCTAATGTTTTCAAAGCTTGTTTTCATCTATTTCATAATCTAAATTTATCTCTAACCTAATCAAACTGTGATCGGTGTTTGACACACTGTCGCCTACTTCGCAATAATTGATTAAGTTTATGTCGCTGGTGAGAACAAGATCAATAATGTTTTACCTCTAGCATTTTTTTTTTTAGCTAAATGTTTTAGAAAATCGTCTACAATTAGTTCCGTAAGTCTCGTTTCTTCTCGGTCAGTAGTTAACGTGTTCCAATTTATGTTTGGACTTTTGAAGTTTCCTACCATTATAACTTGTTAACTGTTTACTATAGTTTTGATTTCATTGTTTAGCATCTTATCGTCGTCTTCTTTTTGCTTAGTAGGTCGGTAACGCTGGGCCGTAGTTTGCTTTTGAACTGAGATTGCAGTAATGTTCGTTTTTTCAGTCACTGCATAGGATATAAGTTCATCTTGTTTGAAAAAGATGATCCGGGCATTTGTGTATATCGAACTTACCTTGAAGTTGATTTTTGGACTGAATTTGCATTTATTTTATTGTCCGTATGCGTGTTTATATTAACACTTAATGTCTGAGTGTGCAGCAGCGGGAGAGTGACGGTTCTCCATCTGTTTTGGGTTCGTGGCATTACTTTGACTCTCCCCGCACTGGACCCATCCAGCTTGGGTCCTAACAGTTATTTGAGAAATGACTTCTTAGAGTGGAGTGGAGTTGGTGGGAGTAAAGTATGAAGAGTCCTGTAGAATAGTAATTTTACCAATGGGGTTAGAAGAATTCTGGGTGGGTCATTTAAATTCTCAATCATAGCAATAGCAGAAGATAAGGTAGGAAATTAGAAAAGTTAAAGTAATAAAAGATCTCAGGGCTCTACTCGAGTTGCTTCTGATAATATATTGCATGATTTGTTGTAGTTTGTTCTCTGTTGTGACCTCTTGCTGTGCTAACCTGCTACTTATACTGTCTTAGTTGTCTCCAACTGACCCCACTTGACCCTCCGTCGCTAATTCGTCTACATGTGAAATTACCGCTAATCCCCGAGGATCCCTACCGCCAAGATCCCATTCATCCTCTAACGCTACCTTTATATTGGTCAAACTGGACGTCTTGTTCCTCAAGTCACATTCACACTCACCTTCACCCAGCAACGATCCACCTCTCACAGCAGCCACCTCACCCTTCCCCATTCTTGTTCCTTTGTTAGCTCGACCGTTCTCGTCTAATACTCTGCCAAGACGGGCTTTCCCTATTCCATTTAAGTGAAGACCATCCCTAGAGTACAGAGATCTATCACGACTAAAATGGTCCCAAAGGTAAACTAAACACACAATCCTCCTCCCTACAGAGAGCTTTGACTCTTCTGTTTGTTTTGAGCATTCTACTGAAGGTACAGAAATCGACGTCACACCGTGGTATCATTCTCGATATTGTAATCTTCCTACGACTTTTTATAAACTTGCCAATACGTTTTCTATACTTCACAAGTATTTATTCCGATCTCCTATTAACTTCATTGGTCGTCCCCACCTGAACGACAAAAATCACATCTTCGGAATTGTTTGAGACTACGTCAAACCTATCTAGGAGTCGTTCCATCCTATCTTAGGTGATTATTTTTTCATATTTGGTGACAGGCACATTGCAGTACCTGGTATTTGTGTTGGTTATGTCAAAGATACAATGAATGACAATGTGTTTGAAAGTAGGAGGATACCCATTGTTTGTCTCTGTGCAGGTGGCAATGATATGGGTACACTGGGAGAATAAAGTTGATAGGCAGATAAGCAGACAGGTATAGATAGGTTTAGGAACAAGGTTGTGATCCTATTAGTATATTGCGTTTTACCTCGTGGAGGAAGTGGATGCGGGTGGTTAGGAGCTAGAATGCATTTAACGGGCAAAATCCTATTTACTCTACGGATGGAGTCTATTTATCTAAAGAATGTGTTCTAATTTGGCAATGTCAGTAGAGACGGTTGTAGGCAGTTAGGTGATAGAAGCATGAGATCAGTTAAGTATCAATAACATATGGAATAATTTATCAATAGGAGTACTTGAGAGCAGTACTGTAGTTAGGTTTCATGGGCAACTTGATAAATATTTCGCTTTGAATCAACGACTAACGTTATTTTCACGAATAATATACAGGTCTTCCTCTGAAAAATCTGTGTCTTTCTATTTATTAATTAGGATGTAATCCACTAATGCACTCTTACTATCTTTTCTCCCCACCAACGTACAACTATGTATGTCCTTTTTAAGCCTGGTATTCCCAGTCACCATAATTTTTCAGCACACAACTCCAGAAGCTATTCAAATTTCTTAATCGCGATATTGGGTTCTCCATGCCCCTTGTTATACCTTCCACAGTCACATTTATCACTTTTGCACACAAAATCAATATTACCCTACTCTTCCATCACAGTTACTGACAGACTCACTCACCCGCTTCCAAAACACTTGCCTGTCTACATCCTCCGTCTTAAGGCGAGGAGCATAATCACCCCTCTATCGTAATCCACTCTCATTTTTACCCACATCAGTCAGGAGCTCGTATCCTTACACTCTGAACAAATTCCCATAACTCTTACTATCCCTTCCTTAGGTCTTACCCTCACACTAATACCCGACTAAACCCAAGAAAAATTCCCAAACCATTATTGCCCCTTTTCCCTCGAGTTCTGATTCACTCAGAGCGAAAACATTCAGGATCATGTCCTCAAAAATAACATACTTGGCTTCTTCTGCTCCATCTTTTAGAAAGTGAAATACATGAAGTAAAATGTTTCCAACCCTTCCCCTTCCGCTTCTCTAATTCGCCTTCTATACTCTATTTGGGAAGTAATCAGCTTTTCAACTTTATTTGAGAAATAGTATAAATCTTATGCACATGAACTAACACTAATAACCACAAGTTATTAGGGTTTCTTATGAACAGTATGTGTGAACCATACATGTCCAATTCTTTTTTTCATTTGCCATTAGGAACGAAAAAAAAAAAGGCCTTGCCGTAATAAAAAGATACAAAAAAAAAAATCGTCTCTATTGAGACTAACAGAACATAGTCTATATTACATCCTAATCCAAGGCAAGTTGATTTAATAAGTTAGATAATATTTTCATCAGAAAAATGATTTATATCAAGAAGGGGTTGATGTGAGCTACTCAGATGACTGTCAACAAGATTATCAAAAGTGGGAAAGTTAAAAGATCTTTGCAGTACGAGGAAATAAGAAAGTATCATATAGAACAATCCTCGTGATGTTGGCCGTCACACAGAAACCACAGGAAGATGCAACCAATAACAGCATATGGGTCAGGTCTTAAGGGTTGAGATGCAAGCATATAATTCCCAAGGGCATTAGCTGAGTGGGAGGCACCATATCGACAATTGGAAATATGACGGAGGCGGAAGTGAGTTGGTACAATGGGAGAGATGGCTTTTGATACCAGTTTTACTAATTGTGAGACAAAAGAAGAGAGCCATTGCACCAACCTATTGTGAATGCGACCTCAGTAGATAGGGATTAGCTTTCAAAAGGAAACTTTTATCTGTACTGCATCCCACTTCTGGGAAACAGATTTTGTGATGTTATTTATGTGAGCTTTCCAAGAAAGAGAATAGGGAGTCATGCCTGATGGTATGTATTATTGCACAACTGAATATACTATTTTGAAATCTCACATGCAAAATGCTGACGCCAGCTGGTGTCAGCTGCGTTTCACATTAGACCTGCCGACGCTCTAGGGAATCTCGGCACACGGGAGCATCGACCACTTCTCTGGCCTATTGGTCTAGTGGTATGATTCTCGCTTAGGGTGCGAGAGGTCCCGGGTTCAACTCCCGGATAGGCCCGAGGTTCTTTTGAATAAATTTGTGTCATTTATGACTTTCACAAAAATCAATCTTATATAAAGGAAAGGTAAGTTGTCTACTCGTAAAGCTATTTCTCTTGTGAGGAATATTAATGCACCGGGTACTGCAGGTCCCAGGTTCCCAAAAAGAGCAACTAAACATTCATACTCAAGCTGGTAAACGACATCGTCCCTTTGAGTTTTATTCCATTTGCCCTGGTAACCGTACTTTCTTGTATTTCGAAAAGGAATTCCTGATTTACGTTATCGAACTAGTTCAGAATTTTGAACACTTGACTTACTTCGCAATGAAATCTACGTTTTTTAAGGAAGGAGAGATCCAGACGTTTTAGCCTATCTTCGTATGCCAGATTTCTAAGGGATGGGATCAATTTTGTCTCGCGTCTTTGTATTTACTCTAATTTTTTCCTAGTCTCTTTTATAGTTTGGGGACCAAAATCGGGCAGCATATTCAAAGTGTGGTCTCACCAGAGAGTTCTAATGTGTGAGGATTATCTCTGGTGTCTTGTAATCTATTTTCCTGGGTATGAAACCTAACATTTGATTGCCTTTTTTACTTGCTGCTTGACTCTGTTTAGTGTACTTCAGATTGTTGTTAATGACAACAGCAAGGTGCATTTCTTCACTTATTTTAGTTAGAGAGTTTCCGAATAGTTTGTAGTTGTAAAGTATATTCTTGTCTCTAAAGTGCATAACTTTATAACTGTCAATATTAAAATTCATTTGCCATATGTTTGACTACTCTGTTAGTAGGTTAAGATCTCTTTGAATCATTTGACAGTCCCGCGTGTTTACAGCTCTACCCTCTAGTTTAGTATCGTTAGCAAATTTAGAGATCTTAGATATGAGACAGAGACATATATTATGAAAAAAATGGGGCTTAGGACCGACCTATGTGGCCCACCACTCGTTACGTCTAGCCAATCTGAGGCTTCTTCCGGTAAGCCAGTCTGTGATCTATGTACAGAATTCTTCACCGATTTCGTGTGCTTTCGGTTTATGTAAAAGTCTCTTATCAGGTGCTTTATAGAAAGCCTAAATATACTAAACCAGACGGTACTTTTTCGTCCCAATTCTAATAAACAAAATTAGAAAAATTCCAGTAGATGTGTCAGGCAGGATCTTTTATTGTGAAAACCGTGTTGGTTATCCCATATAATTTTGTGATCCTCTAGAGAACTGACAATTTGATGTATTATTTTTCCATCATTTTACCTAACTCTGTGATATGGCTAATTGGGCGGAAGTTTCCAGTCAGTTGGTACCTGACCACATGATAGAGATTTCTTGAATATTTTTGATATGGGGTATATCAGCTGTCTCCTGACGTCTTTCAAAAATCTTGGAGCTAAGTTATCTGGGCCGTTGGATTTGTTAGGTTTTAGTTGGTCCAGTTATCTAAGTAGTTCTCTAACCTTCAACTCTTCTTCATCAGATCCTTGAAACATTTTCAGTGGTTGCGGTATTCGAGAAGTTTCTTCAATTGTGAATACGGAGCTAAAAGAATGATTTAGTATGGTAGTCATTTCCTGGCCGTCAGTAGTTAGTGTGTCACATTCGTTTCTTAATTGTCCCATTCCTTCATTTACTGAGTTCTTTTTTCTTATATATTCGAAGAATTCCTTAGGATTCTTTTTAACTTTCTAGGAAATTCTTTTTTCTTCCTCGCGTTCACTCTGTCTTATGGTCTTCTTATACTCTCTTTGAATTATGATTTATTCTTGGCGATTTTCATCGGTTCCCGTTTATTTGAGCCTCATATACGTTTTCATCTTTTGGTAAAATAGTCCTTCTATTCTCCTATTTATCCATGATGGTTTTGAAATGTTGCAAATTCTCTTTGCAATTTATGGAATATGAATATTTTCAATCTCGAGTAGTGTGTTTTTAGGATGACTCCACACTTCCTCTACTGTATGAACATCGAAAAGTCTTTTGCTATTGGTACTGCGAAATTCGTGCCTTATGTTTTCAAAGTTTGCTCGCCTGTAATCTGGGATCAAGAGTTTGTTGTCATCTATTTCATAATCTAAATTTATCTCTAACCTAATCAAACTGTGATCGGTGTTTGACAAACTGTCGCCTACTTCGCAAGAGTTGATTAGTTTATGTCGCTGGTGAGAACAAGATTAAGTATTTTTTTAATTATAGTAGTTTTTTTTTTCTTTTTAGCTAAATGCTCTAGAAAAGCGTCTTCAATGAGTTCCGTAAGTCTCGTTCCTTCTCGGTCACTAGTTAACGTGTTCCAATTTATGTTTGTACTGTTGAAGTTTCCTACCATTATAACTTGTTAACTGTTTACTATAGTTTTGATTTCATTGTATAGCATCTTATCGTTGTCTTTATTTTGCTTAGGAGGTCTGTAAATAACGCCGAGCCGTAGTTTGCTTTTGAAATATTCGGTGATGTCAATATAAAGAGAGTCGTAAGTGTGTGTGTCTACTTTGCTTATCTTAATAGAACTTAGATTGTTATCAACGTAGATGATAGCTCCACCACCTAACCTGCATCCGGTTAGAGCTTACTCGGCGATTAGGTGTTCATTCTGAGATTGCAATAATGTTTGTTTTTTCAGTCACTGCATAGGATATAAGTTCCTCTTGTTTCAAAAACATGCTCCGGGAATTTCTGTATATTAAACTTACTTACCTGGGAGTTGATTTTTGGACTGAATTTGCATTTCTTTTACAGTCGGTATGCGTGTTTATTTTAACAGGTAATGTCTTCGTGTGCAGCAGCGGGAGAGTGACGGTTCTCCATCTGCTTTGGGTTCGTAGCATTAATCTGACCCTCCCCGCACTGGACCCTTCCAGCCTTGGTCCTATCAGTTACCTGAGAAATGACCTGTAACTGTACTAGCCCACTAGTTATAATGCCTGAGCTTTCTCGAACTGACCCCACTTGACCTTCCGTCTCTAATTCCTCTACCTGCGAAATTACCGCTAATCCCAGAGGATCCCTACCGACAAGGTTCCATCCATTCTCTAACGGTACCTTTATAGTGGTCAAACTGGACGCCTTGTTCCTCAGGTTACTTTCACACTCTGCTTCCCCCCGCACCGATCCACCTCCCACAGCTACCCCTTCATCCTTCCCCACTTTCCTTGTTCCTTAGTTAGCTTGACCGGTCTTGTCTAATACTCTGCCAAGGCGGGCTTACCCTATTCCACATAAGTGAAAACCATCCCTAGTGTACAGAGATCTATCACGACTAAAATAGTCCTAATAGTCTATACTAAACACATTATCCTCCTCCCTACAGAGAACTTTGATTCTTCTGTTTGTCCCGAGCATTCTACTGAAGGTGCAGGAATCGACGTCACACCTTGGTAGCAATCCCGATATTATAATCTTCCTACGACTTTCTATAAACTTG
>JAYMFT010228006.1:0-11242 GCA_038088735.1 Panulirus argus
TAGGGTGGGAGATAATTTGCTCTAAATCATTGAGAATGGAGAACGTGAGGGCTTCGATCCCTCCACTGTCCGTATGGTAGGAATTCAACCATTCCCTATGGTGAAAGTTGAAATCCCCGAGGTAGAGGATCTCAGCTTGCGGGTGAAAGGATGTCACGGTCTCATGGTAGGAGTTTAGACAGTTTGTAGAATTAGGGGAGCAGTAGGCGAAACTGAGGACAAGTGTGGTAGTAGAATGACAGACTTTGAGCCACATAACATCAAAGTTTGGGGATTCAAGGTCCTTGAGGTGTGCAACAGGTGTGTTTTATGTTGGAATAAGCACAAACACCTCCTTTGAAACAGAAACGTGAGTGGAGATTATGGTTAGATATGAAAAAGGGACTAGTAAGAACATCATTAGACAACTGTGTCTCAGACAGAAGTAAGATGTTAGGAGAGATGGTTTTCAACTGAGAAGAGGTTACTAGAGAGACGGCGAATGTTGGTATAGTGAATAGAAAAAGAGGAAGGTCTCGTAGAGATGGGAAAGTCGTGGAAGGGGCCAGTACTACTACTGATAGAGCCCTCCCTCTCATTGGCAGTAGAGCCAGGCTGAAACCCAGAGATTCTTAGCACCCCATGATGCTGGGGACTACGGGCCACAGATTGGACGGACACTGTCATCATGAGCTTATAAATGTTAGAGCCGATAGGAATTGGCAAGAGTACTTATGTGAAAAAAAGTAATTATAATAAGCAAGGTATGATTAGGTGTGTGGTGCTTGTAAGATGATGATGGTAGGACTAGCCTGGTAATCCCATTTTGATGAGACAGGAAGTAAGACCAGCAGTCCTGATATGAAGAGCGTAGGATGGTTCCGAGCACCACTTTAACTTTCCCTAGTCAGGACGGTAGTACCACCCTGGGCAGCTGTAAGCCAAAGTCAATGTAATGTGGTTCTACTGATCACATAAAATAACAGGCTTCATTGATTAATTACTAATGGTTTCATAAAGAAATAAATCTATTTGAGGGCACATCCCTAACCCAGAATCTGAATATTCTTATATGATTGTGTTGTCAAATGGCACATGCATATCTGATGATTGTGTTGTCAAATGGCACATGCATATCTGAAGTTTGAATTCAGGAAGGTATTGCTTTAGGATTTGACTTCTGTATTTCTTGATCTTGCTCTGCCCTTGTAGTGTACAACAAGCATCCAACTTTTAAATCTCTAAATTTTTGGTCAAGATTACAATTTTTGGCAGACATTTTTTTAGGTAAGTGTCAAAATGTTTTGCATTACTTCTAGTACCACTATGCATTTAATGTACATGTGTTGCAGAGAACATAGACCAAAATACTCCACTAGAAAGGTAGAAATGTCTGTTATCAGGAAAGATTCAGTCTGAACATAAGTCTAAAGAAATTCACTGTGAAATCTTGTACATTTAGAAAAGTATACCATTTTTTGTGTAACTGACAATGTCATTGTCGTACCATATTTGAGTAATCCTTAAAGATTTTGGGGTATCTGCAAACTTTTAATTTTGCATGTTCAGCATGTCTTAATTATACAGAAACATGCTGGCCTCAAAGATGAAAGAGGGGCCACTGTTGGCTGGACTACTACTGCTGCTGCAACTGGTTATGACTCTGGCAACTCCTATGGAAGGTCCAGAGACGAGGCTGCCTGTCATCCCTTCACTAGCAGACCTGGTTGGTTTAAACTTGTGTATGAGTACAGTGCTGTGGTTGTAATGTTATGTAGCCAAGGAATTGATTTAGACATGTATTTAGAATTGATCCTTCATGTAGGCTATTTGGTCTTTAGGTATTGTTCATGTGGAAAGTGTTTAAGGATTTTAAAAGATGATAGATGAGTAGGTACATAATATTGAAAGACAGTGGTTTAGATATGATTTTCCACAGGTGTCAATGAATTGGGGCATATAAATAACTTATTGGCTCCCTACAAAGTAGGTGCTCTGGTATTTCAATTTTATGGTTTATTAAGATTTGTAGTGAAGGAAATATTGTATGGATTGATTTATTACTCGGTCCAGAACCCTTTTTATGGCATTCTTGCAGCATCTTGCTCTGCACACAAGGAGCAAAGAAATGCACTACTATGGAGTGTAAAGTCTTAGACTAGACTGTACATTGATGAATATACAGCCTTGTTAAAGGTGACTTAAATCTCGTGGTATAATCGGTTTCATGTATAGTCCACCGACACTGATTTTGATATATTGCAAGTATTACCATTGTAAATAGGCATTTAAATGTAAACCCTGTAATACTGAAGTTTTAGGATGTACAGTTTCAAAATTTGTGCCCCCAGAATGTTGGATGTAAATGTGTGAAAAAAATTATTTTGCCTGGATCTACCTTGTACTTTAGCACACTGGGTGATTTGTTTTTCTTGCATCATTATCTCTGCACTTTCATCTTGATACATCGTTTATATTTCGATATTAGAATCTTGTTTGTATTCGAATATTAGAATCTTGAAATAACTGGGAGAGATTTTATATGCTTTTATAAAAATTACATACCAAAAGCAAATTGATGGCTGCAAGTTTGATGATTTTGGCAGCTAAGCATGCTAATGTTTGTAGATAGGTAATATTTAAACAAATAGGAAATGTTTTGATTGACATGATTTAAGCTAATAACTGGGTAGTTACCAATGAAATATTTTTCTGTATTTCAATTGTTTTGATGGTGGAAGTGCTAGTATACACAATGAGCTGACTCAAATTTTAGATTAGCACATCTTGCATAGTATGGTATAGAAGTAAATGTTTTCTCTGGGCTTTAGAAAGGTAATTTTCCTTAGTTTGGTGACTTATTTTTGAATACATGAGGATCAAAGGGGATGAAAAGATTTATCCTGATAAACTTAACTGCCTATATGAATTTATTGCCTCCAGGTGAAATATGAGGATGACCATCCATTTGAATCCCTTGGTGACCTAGACAATTACACACACACTTTGCAAGACCATGCTCGCATGCTCATATCAAAGGCATTTTCTGCAGAGACTCGTAGATACAGAAGAGGTTTGTGATGGTGATAGTTATTTTCATACTCCACTAGGAGTACTGTTACAAGTTACTGTTATTTTATGAAGATTTTGGTTAAAAGGATTGATTTTGCAGCTCTGAACATAGTTAAATGTATGATCTTTCGCTTCTGGATATAAAGTCCAATGTATTTATTTTGCAGCTCTGGATATAAAGTCAGTCACTGTGACTGGTACAGAACCATACGACTTGGGTGTTCAACCACCTCGTGGAGAGGTGGTAAAACTGGTTATTTTAAGGACAGAAGACAGGACTTACTGTATCTTTGGCAGCTACAGGTCAGGATATTTTTTTTCATATGTGTAGATATTTATTTTGTATAATGTAAATGGAAGAACGGTGATAAACTGCATCATCCATAACCAGTTTAAGTGTTGAAATGTACTTCAAAAATAGGAATGGAATTGCCTCTGGCTAAGGGCTTTCAATTGCATTCATAGCTCTGGAACCAGATATATGTGCCCTGCAATATAATACTCATCTTAGATTTCCTTTTCATCTTGATTTTTCATAATCATTCCTGCTAAATATATGCCTTTTAAGGATTGGGTATTTTAAACTAATATTGTTTTAAGACTGCTTATAAGTAACCTTTATTGTGTTAAGTAATTAAGATAACAAGGGAATGAAAAATTGTGACTTGGAAAGTGTTCATTTCATGTCCTGAATGATGAGGCTGACTTGAGGAAACTGCCCAGACCCCTAAGCTATTCAATGGATGATGGCATCTTTTTTTGTTAGTTTAATTTCATATATTTGAATAGGTTAAAGATATAAGGAAGTATGTTCTTTGTAGAAATGGAAAACTAAAGATGCATACTTTAATCAAAGCTCGTGAGAATTCTTTAGAATGATGAAAGTAATTTTTACTTCACTATTAGGTAAAAGCTACCTTGGAAAAAAGTCATTATCCAGCACAAATTATATTTTCAGAAATGAATTGCAGACAGTAGTGGAATTATCATGGCCTGAACACCATGTAATACAAACTGTCCAGTTTCGCTTGTCATCTCCAAGCAATGATAAAATTGACATGATAGCGGTAAGTTGATCTTTACCAAATTGTCAAAATATTTGTGATCATGAATTTGCTGAGCTTTGTCATTATTTCTTGATTAGAAATGATTTTACTTTGTTTATGAAACCAGAAACCTACAGATGTTTCTTTTAAATTTGAAATCGGGAAGGCCTTGATGATTGGGGGAACTTTTTTGATGTATATTTTGGAAACATTTGTTCTACCTCTGCACATTCTGTATAAAGATATCCCATGTTACTTATATCCAATAATTGTGTTCTAGAATTCCAGCAATATATTTGAATAATTAACTATTTGTACTTTACACGGAAAGGGTTCAACACTTCTGGAGAAGGTCTCTTAATTACAAGTTTCCATGCCTTGTGTTAAAAAGTTCTTACCCCAGCTTGATAGATTTTGCAGAGCTCTAAATATTAAAAGTATCGAGACATTAAACCAGTCAGAAACTGTACTTCATAAATATGCATGCCTTTGACATTTAGGCATATCAATATTGTTACGTTACAACTATATACAGTAACCATATATCCTGTGACCTAAGGAACTTTTTATAGTTTTCTTCTCTGCTGGATGTTTATTCTTCCTTTAATATACTTGAAATTTGCCCTTTGTTTGATGATGTTATGACCTAAACCAAGAAAATCCTGCTTATTTACACTGCATAACAGGGCAATAAGCTTGTGTGAGGAGCAGTTCATGCCCTCCCATCCTATTTTTCTGTGAATAACTTGAATATCTGAAGATTAGCTTGATGACACATGGAATCTATACAAGCCTCTGTTGAAAGAAAACCATTGATTCCTTCAGATGAGGGTGGAAATATTTAATACTTGCCTGTGTAAGGAGTTAGGACTCCATGAAATCATACATATTTTCTACTAAAGGGGTTAAACTTGTGTATATTGTCTGTTTAGTTATGTCTGCTTATTCCATTCATCCACTAAGACTGTACAGTTTTTACTTTTCCAAAAGAAGGAACAGAGAAGGGGGCCAAGTAAGGATTTTTTCCTTTAATGCTCAGTTCTGTGGTCTTGATACTGCCTTGCCAATGCAGGAAATGGTGAATATGTATGAAAAAATAAAATCCAACTGGAAATGTTGTTCATATGTGTTGCATGCCCTTTTAACATGTGCTGCATTGCAGATGAGATAAGTCAGGAGTCGTCTAAGGCATACATAGAGGTGTATGGTACTTTTCTCTAACCCAAAAATTTATTAAACAATGGTTTTTGTCTCTTATCTCTCATTTTGTAGGTTGTCACAGCTTCACAAATTGCTTAATGAGAGGGTACATAGTTGTACAAACTCTCTTGACATTTTCTCATGATGACCAGTAACTGTACATGCATGGGATAGTTATAAGTGTTAAAGGCAGTTTTTCACTGAGGCTTAGATGAGAAAGTTTACATGCATGGGATGGTTACAAGTGTTAAAGGCAGTTTTTCACTGAGGCTTAGATGAGAAAGTTTAATTTACAAATGAACTTTGTATTGTTAACCAAGCCTTAAAAATGATTTGATAAACAGAATATAAACCCATATTTTTTTAGGTTGTCTACAAAGAGGTATGAACTTTAAAATTTTGGTCCTATTCCAGGCTTACTTGCACATGAACTTTGTATGGATGGCATTAGGGTCATCAACTTCACAGTTAGTTACCATCGCTTGCATGAATCCAGAAAATGGCCAAGTAGCACTGCCTCAGAACATCCCTGTCCAGGTGTTGGGTGGCCTCCACATGTTCCAAGCCAATGGGGAATTGTACTTGGTGGTTGGTGAACACTACCGAGAACACTCCATTGAAACCGGGGTGGATTCAGCGTAAGACATAAATGTGGTATGATAACTGAAAATAAAGTTATTTATTGTTGTAGAAGTAACCATGATAAATAGTGATGACATTTGCAACAGACTGCTTTTCTTGCAGGCTTTATGTGTTAATGGGCAAGTACTTTGACCGTGTGGATGGTTTAAGACTGAGGACTAAGGGTGTACAGTCCATCACAGGATTTGCTGATGGAGGAAACTACTACTTGGTTTTTGGAATGAGATGGGTAGTAAGTACTTCTCAGGTTGTAGTATCTTGGGAAAGTCTAATATAGTGCACTAGGATTCAAGGAAATGGAGATGAATACATTGCATAACAAATTGGTTCATTGAGTAAAACTCTTTAAAAGGCAGATGGACATGAAGTGGGTAAAGCTAGATAAGAAATGGAGAAATTGGATGAAAAAAAAAAAAAAATTAGAAGAAATGAAGGGAATAAGGTTTAGGTGTTAAGTGAGGATGAAGAATGTGGTTTGATGTAAGATGGGAAAGGTATACTGTTTCAGATAGGTGGTGGTTAATTATCAAGGTATAAGATGGGGTGGGCATGTGATGAACTGGTAAATGAAGGCTGGAAGAAGGATGGAGTTGTGGCAGGATGGCAAGTGGAAAGTAGAATGTAAAGCAACTGGTGCGTTAGTGTTTTTCAACTGGTAAACTGAAGTTTTATAGTGTTGGTGTGATGGTTTGGGAAAGAGAGATTAAGGGAAGGTAAGAATTGCATCAAGTGACAGGGACTGAAATATATGGAATAGCAGTCATCATAATAAGAAGTATGGAATATGAATGTACTAGTAAAGCAGGAAAAGGTATGAAAGATCTACACAGTTGAAACATTACCAAAACAGTTTGGTGAGGTGGATGGGTATTTTGCTATTTGCGTCATTTCATATGATTGATTACTTTTGAGGTTTTGTTGTGAATAGATGTGTAGGGTTGTCATCCAGCCATACCAAGTGGGATTTGGTTTTGTGGATAAATAATTTCTAAACATTATTAGAATTTGAATTCCAGTGTGTTTGTGGTATTTTCACTAATTTCAAATTGTGAAAAGCATTTTTGACACTATTCTCATAACTGTGAAAGTCTACATGTTACCTTATTCTTTACATTGACATATTTAGATACCATAGGAATATGAACTTTAATAGATTTTCACAATTTGGTTAAAGTATGTTGTGGATAAGGTAAATGTTATTAGTTCTACAGAAAAGGAAACATTCCTTGAAAGTGATAACTACCTTTTGTGTATAGGAATTTAGCCAACTGAAGATATTTTAGATTGATTGGTATGTCTTTGGGCAAATTATCAAAAACTGTACTGTTCGAAAAGAAGGGTAATAGTAACCTTGTAAATACTTTTGAGTATTTGTTGCGAGGTTCATGGATATAAGTATGGTGTTTTATGTGCACACAGCTTGCACATTTTCATTTCACATCTACAGAAAATTTGCAATGCCATAAACGTTGTTTTTAGAGTTCAGAAAATATCAGATTTTTTTCGATTTCTTAATAGATTATGTAGGGTCTTTGAATATGGAAGTAAAATTAACTTGTAATTGAGTGAGCATATATATGACTTGCATGGGCACCTGGTCATAGTTGTAGGGGATTTTAGGGTTATGAAAATCCATTTATTGATCTGTCATTTTATATCTCTTGACATTTGTACATTTGGGAGCTCTCTCAAGGAGGTGGCCACAGCAAAAATCTAGATAACTGGTGAAGTACAGTGATCCTTCTTAGCCTTTAGTACACCATCCTTAACAGGCCACTGGCAGAAGGCAACTTTAGCGTAGTGTTTTCAGAGGCTCGTACTTAATGTTCCTACTGACTCCTTCTACCTAATGTGTTTATCCATGTCTTTTATTTATTTTTACAAGAACACCAGACAAATGAATCACCAGAGTTTAACACTGGATAGTGGGGACTAGGTGTATGAAGTAGACATTATCACCAGTAGAGAATAGGAATACTTTATTGAGCATGTTGTGGCCATTGTTGGAATAATTAAGGATAATTTTAGATATGGAAAATTAAAAGTTTCTATATTCTCTAGGACAGTGCAGCCTAGACAAAAGTTAGTTGTGCAATTTATGTCCACCCTAAACACAGATGCACATCCAGACAAGATTTTATTTTTAAGCTACAGTTTTTTGAAATATTTTGCAAATTTATGATTTTAATGTTGGAGGTTGCCAAAAGAGATTTTGTTCTTTTTCCAGTTAGGGTCACAAGTGTATCAGTTTGACTCTATGATGCACTCCATGGAATTGATCCAACAGCTTCCAGACAGTGATGCTTTGCAAGTTCTTCACTACGTTGATAGACATGATCGCAAACATTATGTGATAACAGTTAACAGGGGTTCATCACCAAAGATCTACTGGTGGACCAGTAAGTTGATCATCTCTGCTGTTCCATTTTTCATGAGCATGGTTGTAGAAGCAGCTTTTTGTACATACAAGAGTTAGGAGAAGCAGATGTTGTGCAAGCATAATGCTTGCTTTACACATACAGTAATCCCAGTTGCCAGATCTTTGTACTTTTTTCCCCTTGCATACAATTCTCTAAATTTTCCATTACCATTCATGCTGATTACTCTGATGTACATTTTTAGCAACTCTCTTTGATTTTTCCACATGTTAAACATAATTATATTTTCTGATAGAATTCTTTTATTACTTTTAATATCCTACATAGCCTGAGGCATGCCATTATTTTCTTATCTGGTCAAGGTGTACCTTAGAATTTTTGTTTTCATGTCATACATTTCTTGTTCATATGAAGCTTGTATAATGGTAGCATTTATGTTGATTATGGTGACAGTACATACCCTTCGTTTTCTTATAATCTGAGTAGCTCTGAGGAATTTTCAATGGTATGTGTAAAGAAATCATAAAATTGTCATAAATGGTATGCATTATTCAAATATTAGGATATTTGCAAGCAGTTTTAGATTCTCCCAGTATAAATATTTGGTAACAGGTTTGGCACAGTCCGCTTGTAAATTGCTTGCTCTCCTGAAGCTTATTTCATGTTACCTACTATTGCTTGATTGCTTATACTGTGACTTGATTTCATGAGCCATTCATAAGACAGTTTAGGTCCCTTCTGATGCAATCCTCATTCTCTTGTGACTATTGGAATATCAGGAAACATTATTAGAGAATCCAACCATTCTGGCAGGTTGCTTGCATAGCCCAGGAGATGCAGTGGTCACAGGACTGAGCCATATGGCACCCCAATTGTCACCTCTTCCCATTTAGGGAATGCTCCTCTGACTTATCCTTTGTTCCATACCACTAAATAATGTTCTGTTCAGTGATGGAGTCTATCTACGTTACTGATCACTTAAGCCACTTGGCATATATTAGATGTTTTCCACATCCATATTAATTAGTAATGTCACAGTCCATGTGACTTTTGTATGCTTGATGTGATGCTGGAGATTTTCTGTATACTCTTATGATACAGCTTTGCTAAAGGTAACTTTTTTTCAAAAATCCAATTAATCAAATGTTGGAATTTTTCTAAGTCCCCTTATACAGTGATCTGATGCAGTTATTTGCTAATTCTGTCATGACCTTGGCATTTGCAGTTACATTCTTGCAATATTTACTGTTTAGTTATTACATATGTGTTATGGCTTAATTTTTATTACATATTTTTAAAATGCAATTTTGGCAAATAGTGGCTCCTACCACATCTTTGTTAGCAGGTTGTGATGTAAACCTGTAAAAACTTATTTTGGTTTTAGAATTCTGAAGGGGTTGAATAGTGATCTATTGCAAATTTATCATTTTTTGAATAACTTTGTGCCAATATGTGCAGGAAACATGGAGTTTATATATTACAGGAAGAAAAATAACCATTATCTTAACCATACAGGAGAGCAGCTACAAGAATGGCAGACGTTGGAATCGCACCCTGTTGATCATAGCAGTTCATTTGGTATTCATTTCCTTGACAACTTGGAGAATATTATCTTCATGTCTCATGGGGTCAGTACCTTGCTTAAGGATATGCTAGCTACCACTACAAGAAGTAACATTTTAGAATAGCTAATAATGGAGTAAATGGCATGTTGTTACTTCCAACTAATGTTTACAGATATTGAATTTGTACAGTATTGTGGGTGGCTTATCCAGTTCATCTAACACTGAAAAAGGTGTAGTGGTCCCTGTTATATTGTGTGGATACAAGTAATTGGCTATAGATTAGAATGTGCAGAGGGTTAAATTGGAATCAAGATATTTGAGGACAGTGTGATGAGGCATATATAGTAATAAAAGGGCAAGATAGGTGTGGTCCTAGGAACTGTGGTTGAAAGAGCTGAAGAGGATTTGCTGAGATAGTTTGGATGTGAGAAAATGAACATGGATATGTTGATGAAGATGATTAAAGTCCAGAATGAAGGGGACAGAGTGAGGGAGATCAAACTGAAGATTGGGGGATAGAGTGATGAAAATCTAGTGTGCTCAGGGCCTGAACATTCAAGAGGGTGAAAGGAGTGTGTGGGATAATGAATTAGTGGTATGGTATACAGTGAGAGATATAATGTTACTGGACTGAACAAGATGCATGAAACTGCCAGGAGAAACCAGAGAAATTGTCTGTGGTGCCTGGTTGTGGATAGGGAACTGTGATTTTGTTGCATTACACATGACGACTAAAGGCTGCGAGTGAATGAATAGTTTTATCGTTTGTGCCTGGTGCTAACTTGCTAAAAGCTGTAAATGAAAGACAGTTGAGAAAATATATATACATTCGGTGCATTACGCATGATAGCTAGAGAATGTTAGTAGATGTAGCCTTTCTTTGTGTTTCCTGACCTTACTTCCCTGATGCAGGGGGTGGCAATTGCGTGTGGGGGAAGAGAACAGAACAGTATGTACATGTTATCTTCTTTTCCTTCATCTATTTGTTTCCTGTGGGGTAGGGTTGGTGTCCTGTTGGGTATGGCTGAAGGTGAACAGATGTGAATATGTACATGTGTGTATGAATGCATGTGCATATGTGTATATATATGTGTATCATGTGCACCACTGACTTCTTGCAATGTATATGTATGTGGGAGGATCTCTGTTAATTGGTGCTACCTCGCTAACTTGGGAAACTGCAATCAAGTACGAATATATATATATATATATATATATATTTTTTTTTTCATACATAGTCTCCTTTTCCCGCATTAGCGAGGGAGCGTTAAGAACAGAGGACCGAGCCTTAGAGGGAAAATCCTCACTTGGCCCCTTCTCTGTTCCTCTTTTGGAAAAGCAGAAACTGGAGGGGAGGATT